>JAPYZE010002896.1:0-24028 GCA_030522805.1 Leptomastidea abnormis | reverse complement strand
ATATAATTAAAATTTATAAAGTCTTTCATACCAAACGCAAGTTCGCAAATTAATTGTTTGTTATTAAACACGACTTGTATAATATATAGCATATAGGCATATAGTCTAGCTTATTGACATATGTAAAAATTTCCGGTCATTGCTATTATTATTATATATACAAATAGTTTTCAATTTCCTTATATAGATTATATTGTAGTATTACGCAATATTTCCGCTAAAATTACGTGTGTCGCCCTCCCCCCCTCCCCCAATTATATCATACGTAATAATAAATAAGCCAAAAAGAGACTTCAAAACAAAATTTTAATATTTTGTTTTTTTCGTTTAATCTTTGAAATAAAAAAAAATATCACGTGCTAACGCAGAAAACTAAAGCTTTACGGATAATGACTTCTGAGAATAAAGTTAAATACGCAAGTAAGTCTCGCAGGTTTAAGGAAATGCGTGGTAGTATATACTTATATATCGAGAGACGAGCCTCTTGAAAACCAACAATTAAGCAGTAATAAAACTCAAGTGCAAGTTGCGTCTCTATTTTAACGTGAGAATAATCCTTGTTATACTTCTATAAGTATCGTGTCAAATTCAACTAGATTTTTATACACATACGTTTCGTTTTGTTTTAGTGAAACGTGACTTTGGCGTCATGTGTCCACGCGGCAAAGCTCATATTCCTCGTCCGACACGCTCGCTACATTTTGTCGCATGGCTTTTTTTATTATATATGGAAGCTTGCAATTGTCGTTGAAGATGATCTTTTCGTGCAGAAATATTATTCATTATTCGCCGCGTATTACATAATTCTTATATTATTTTTTCATTAATCAGCATTTTTTTTCTTTTTTTTTTATAAAATAAGAAAAAATTTTAAATTTTAAATGGCTGTAGTAAGTATCTGTATATATAGATACAAAGTGTGTGTGGCATACTTGTGTTAATTGCAAAATTTTCCTTCTTATATTTATTTATACAATATCGCCAATTGTTTAAAAGAAACAATAAGCTACTGTTTGCCGTGTACCACACAATCAAGCCAAAAAATTTATGTTTGCATATTTATTTGCGACTAGTATAAAAACTCGAAGATTTTACACATACATTTGCATAGGATGTATTTTTGTAAAATATCAGCATATACAATCGTCACCAGTAAGTATATATTACTAATTTACCTGAAACACAACATTCCACAAACTATTCGTCATCATGGGTATATAGATTTAGATATGTACATTATAGGTAATTACATTATATCTTTACGATAACTCTTATCACTTAATGAAAAAAAAATAATAATAATAATAATATGCGCTAATTTCTCGAAATTATTACATCTGCATAGGATAATATAATATGTCTCTATAGCGAGCAGTAGTAGTATTTATTAGGCTTGATGAGGCGCCAGGGATATTTTGCAAGTCACCCTAGCTAATCCGGAGGCTGGTCCAGCGAGTCCTCGTGGATTCTTGCTACTGCAGCTATATTATAAACGAAAGATCCGCAAGAGCTTGCATCAGCCCAATTAATACCGATATATCGCTTCAAAGCGGTGTAAGAGAAAGAGACTCATTATAATACAGGGCGTGCTCATATGACACGTTGCTGTACGCGTGTATATACATATGCAAGTGTGCAACCAACAACAGCCAGCACTGCAGCAGTAAGTAAGTAGGTAGCAAGCGGTGGTGGCACGCGAAGGTCGAGTCGCGGTCGCGCGAGAGGCTCGCCGTCCGGTCGGCCAATCGCTGGCTGGCGAACTCGCTTCTACGCTTTTTGTCCCCCTCCTTCCCCCTCGCGCAACAGCGCTTTTCCTGCGCCTGGTAACACACAGCTCTACACTAAAATATAAGTATACTCTATATATAAATGATCATTCATATATATCTATACATTATATGCGGATGACGCGCGATCGTGTTGGATTAAATACTCTGCTATAGCTGTAATGCTAGCCGAGTCGCGCTATACTCGCTTTTTCCAACTTGTTGTGTGATCGCGACGACAGGTGCAGTGTGCTATTATCGCCTTACCTCCCCCTTTACCACTCCTATATAATATGCAAGCTTATCAGCTTCGAGCCGCTTTCGTGCGGAAGAGGGAAACGTGCTCGATCCAGCTACGCCTTTATTATATATACTATAGCGTCATCGCGAATAGTTTATTTTTTTATCGATTTATCGATTACCCCACCTATACGATATGTATTGTGTCTACTCTCTGTCATTACAGCAACATTTATTATTTTTTTTTTTTTTTAACATTAAAAGTATAAGCTTGCAAGGACTTTTCAGCTATGTATATAACGATACGGACAATTACTTGTGACGAATAACTTTTTAAAGACCGACGTTGTAAGTTCATTTTTAAAAATAGCAATTGATTGTTATTTAAATAATTATTCCGAGCCATAAAATATAAACTAAAGATTATTTAACGACTTTTGGTAATTGAACGTGTATTACACAATGAGTGCGAGCTTACAAAGTTTGCGCTTTTACGAACAAAACATTTTAATACAAGGGAACCAGCGATTCGACAAAATGCATGCGCACAATCATCATCATCATCAGGCATTCTTTTTTTATTAAAATCTTTCATGATCGAACATTGAGCTTAGACAATAAAAAAATATAAATAATAATAAAACAAAATTTATTGACAAGAAAAAGATGGGAAGAAAATAATAAAAAAAAAAAAAAAAAAAAAAAAAAAAAAAAAAAAAAAAAAAAAAAAAAAAAAAAAAAAATGAAAAATGCTATTAAGTTCAGGTACCTGTTTGAATTTGAGAATGGCAGCGTTCAAGTTTTTATTCGAGCTTAAAAAACTCTGATTAACAATCATATCTTTAACTAAGTAGCCAGAAAAGAATCGATGAAAGCTAATACATACTAACAATCGATTGCGCAACTACAATAGCTGCGAGTAGTTTTTCGTTTAAAGAATAATACGCGAGTGTGCCTATACACATGTTAGGAGGCGCATTTGACGCGCTCTCGCAGTCGTCACCAATACATCGTTTTGACGCATTTTTTTTTTTCAACAAAATTGACCTTCGATTACAATATTCGTGCGCGAAGCGATAAGATCGGTGGCTGTATACATACATTATACGCAGTCTCGCGCAGACACCTCGGAATTCGCGGGGCGCCAGTAGGCCCCGTGACGCCAGCAGCGCCTCGGGGGCCCCTCGAACTATCGTGGAAAGTTTTCAAGAGCTGTATATAAGCGCGAGAGACAGAGAGATCGGTCGAGAAGTGAAATTCCTTTTTACTGTCCCATCGGCAACGCACACGCGGGCAATTGCGATCAATTTGCTTTGCCCCCTCGCTCGGTTCAACAAATAAAAGCCAATCTCTAAGATCTCGCTTTAAAAAAAAAAAATAGTTCATACGAAATAAAAAAATTTATTTTTGCTCGTGCTATTTTGAAATTTTTAAACTTTCCGGGCCTGACTCGAAAGTTCATTTAAGTTTTTATACAGTATTAAATGAGTCAGCTTTTATCAAAAGATAACATTTGATATACATTTTTAATTTATTTTTAAATTTTCTATGTCAAATTGAAAAATTTGCATTCCAATTATAGATTCTTTTTATTTGTAATTATTACAGAAATAATATCTTTTTAAATATATAAAAAATACAGGTGATTTCGAAAAAAATTGAATATATTTTTTATTTATTTTTTTCCTATAACTTCAATATATTTACAGGTCGTCACATTGTACTTTTGTTATCAAGTTTTTACAGCACAAAAAGTGATGAATGATAGCAATCTAGCTTAAAAACTTATTTAATTAAATTTTCTTTTTTTTTTATATAAACAAGTGATGCGATTTGCTTTATTGAAAATACAATAATAAACCTGTGATTGGTTTTGTATAAAAAATAATATTGCTAATGTTATAAATGATAGTAATCATGGCAAGATAGAACGCCATACATGATAAAGATCTCGCCAATGGACAATTATGATTTATCATTTGCAACAACTTCATTTACATGAACATGGTTATAAAATCTATGGTAAAAAATTTTCGTAACAGCGTAAATTTATATGTCACAATCTTTTCTTAATTTTATGTATGCCAATATAAAATATCACATATCCATTTTAGGTGGAATGTAAAGTTTAAAAATTGATCTTTAAATCTCTAGTTATTTCATCAATAAGAAAACAATTGCAAAATTAATACAGTTATTAAAAATATAAAATATGGATTCAACTTGATTTAAGAGTCAGGTATATATCTATGAGCTGCCTATTGTGAATGACTATGAGTGAAAAAATATAAACAAAAAAGGATACAGATTAAAAATTATAAGGGAAAATTTAAAAATTGCCTTTGGTGAATTAATGAATCTCAAGTATTATACATGAGTTTAACGTCGTTAATTAGATAAGGATGTGATGAAAATGTAAATAAATCTATGGTGCGTGAATCTCATCAAATCGCGATATATTCGACGAGTAAAAATTGCAAAATATAAAAAATAAGAAAAAGCAAACCCGAAATATTTACGATTTCAGTGAAGGGAAAGCTTTAATACTTCTGAAAAAAAGTTTCAACATATATAATAATATATATATATATATATATATATATACACCTCATCAAGGAATCCTACTTCATCAAGGCACTTGGAAAATACAATTTCTGTTAAATTGTCATAACATCTTATAAAATCTAGCAAACTTGATGCACTTCATTAGTTATAGGCGCGCGTGCTTTATGTGAATGAACGTCGAAGGCGAGTCGAAAATGTGATGAGTGCTTTTTCAAGAAAAGCTTTACTACTATGGTCAAACCAAACACATACAATGAGCTTACAAATTATTAAATTTTGCGCTTTACTCAAAAGCAGTTAATATCAAATACTGCACTGTCATCGTTTTTATTTTTAGTTATGCTCTTGTCCTAAATGAATGAGCCCTAAATTAACAATTTGTATTTCTGGATCCCCGCATTAGCGGGACTAAGATAGTTGGACTCTTGGCTTGCATTAGGAATGGATCTTCTAACAGTTGAGCTGCAGTAGCTCGATGAGCAGGATCACGGACCAACATTTTCTCCAGGAATTTCTGTAGTCTCGGGCTCACCTAAAAATTTTAATTACGTTATATTTAGAAAATTAATTAAAACTTGGAAAAAATTTGAAAAAATGTTTACCTTATGCGAATTTTTCAATTTAGGTGGAGGCATATCTCGAATACGTCTCATAGCTTGTAACGGTGGTTCATTGAAAAATGGTGGTTCTCCATCGACCATTTCTATAATCATTATACCCAAAGACCAAATATCAACTTCTGGCCCATACGGTAACCTAGTTAAACAAAAAATAAAGAATTAATGAATAATTGTTGAATTTTTTACACATTCATTACTATTTTTACTCTTTAAGCTGCTATTAAACAACACTAATTTTCAAAATGCTTATAATTATTTTTTTGAAGATAACTTAAAGATTATTATAATAGATTCACTTTTCAATTACCTAGAAATAACTTCAGGACTCATCCAGTAGGGTGTACCCACAAGTGATTTTCTTTTAGGTAGTTCTTGCGAGACTTGAGCACAAAAACCAAAATCTGATAATTTGACCCTACCATCAGCAGTAAGTAATATCGAATCCGACTTGATATCTCTATGTATGACACCCTGTGAGTGCAGGTACTGCAAAGGTTTAAGGCACTGTAGGCAAACTGTCGCAATTTGACTCTCGTCCATGCGGGAGTGCGTGACAATATCAGTGAGAGCTCCGCCTTCTAAATATTCCATTACAACCCAAAGCTCATCATTTACAAGAAAACTGTCGTACATTTCCACAATATTTGGGTGATGATAATCCCTCATAATCACCACCTCGTTAAACAGCAACTCTCGACGCTGTTGCTTTCTGAGGTCCATTTTTTTTACCGCTACCTGACGATTTGTACTTCGATCTGTAGCAATACATACTGTACCAGTACTACCCTCCCCAATTTTCATAAAGTTATCCAAGTTTTCTCGTGGATCTCCAGTGCTTACCTAAAAAATTGATGATATTTACTAACGTATAAAAAATCTTTTCGCGATAGCCAAATTTTTTTGAAAATGGAATAAAATTGAAATACATTGAGAATAATAATTAATGATTACATACCACCATTTGTAAAGCGGCTCTAAACTGCTCATGAGTTAATCTTTGTTCTGCATTTTGTTTTCCAGTACTGTTTGCAGCTGCGCCAGAACTTGCAGGTAAATTACCTGAAGACATGGCACTCTTCATATTTTGATTCTGATCTGGTGTTGAACTAACACCTGGCATTGCAGGTACAACTCCTGCTTTTGAAAGATTATGCATTGATTGAGAGCTTTCAATAGGCTTTTGGAAATGAGTGTGGAAGTTTGGATTTTCCATTGCTCCATAATTTTGCGTATGTTTGGTAACATTATGAGAACTGAGCTGGCTTAACGGTCTCTGAGAAGCTATTGAACCCACAGGTGAGACTTTGAGCTGTGGATTTTGCATTACCATATTTTGAGCCGCAGGACGTTCTCTAGATGGATCAATTTTATTTGACTGAATATTTCCATTGTACTGAATAGCTGGTGGCACGGCAGCTGGAGGATTTATTCTTTGGAAATCGTACTCCTGCATTTGTGGAAGGTTTGAATTGGAAGGAGGACTTTGCATACTTGGGATTGGACTTAAATTCTGGAAATTTATAGATAAATTTTGTGCATTATTGCCCATATGTGGAGAATTTGGCGAAGACTGCATATTAGGATTCAAATTTTGAAGATTAGGAATAATATTATGTCCTGAATTTGTTACTGGTCCAATGTTTGGAGAATTTTGTCTGATTTTGTCAGAGTAGCCGTGGGTTTTGTTGAAATTGGAATACATTTGTGTTGGAGTAGGATTACTTGTCATCTCCTGGCCTTCTGGTACAGATGGAGGTAAATTTGAATTATTTTTGTAATCCCTTCTTAGTCTTGGTGGACTGGAAGATCTCAAAGAATTTGATCTTGCAACGCTACTCATTTTTGGTAGATTATTTTCTACAGTTTTCTCTCCAATTGATGATTTACTTAATCTTGGATCATTGTGACCACGTACTATGGTTTTTAAGTCTAAAATCTCTGTTGGTGTGATCTCGCTTGGATCCACCAGTGGAAGAGGCCTGTTGGTGGATTTCAGTATTTGATTGTTTCCAACAATAGAAGCCCATTGTAATGGTAGTCCAACAAATTTTCCTTCACTCTTATCAAAGCCTGTATGAACTCTATGTTGAAAATTGGTAGGCGTTGAGATTTGAGGTTTTTTCTTCTTTTTGGCAAACATGGCAAAGACTTGTTGTTGCAGCAGTATGTCAATTATTTAATAATTATTCTGAAAAATAAATTAGCCAATTAAGTCATGAAGAAAGAAATGTTATTGGAAGAAGTAATTTAGATAAATTTTTTAAGCTAATTTAGTAAAGTATGTAGCAAACAGTAAAGTATAACACAAAGCTAGTATAACTTTGAAAAAATGTAAAAAATTCAAAAGCTAACTGTACAAGCATTCTGAAGCTTAGAACTAATGTTGCTATCTTAATGTCAGAGTATAGGTAATTTTAAACGATCGATTGGGAAGGTAAAAAAAGCAAGTGCTATTCCAGAACGCAAACTGGAGCAGCGGTAATGAACAGCTTCGCAATAGTAAGAGGAGCACAGCAGCAGCAGCAGCAACAGCGCCGGTGATTAGAGTCGCGGAGTAAAAATAGTTTGAAGAAGCAAGGTTGGCCGCGTTGCAGGTGCATTTGGCACATTCCACGCACTAAGTGGCCGGCCTAACAATATGAGTGTGATTTTCTTATTTTTTGCCCTTACACATGAGAAAAGTCGTGCAGGAGAGACTAGACCGAGCACTATGTATTCCACGGCAATCTCGACTGCAGAATGAGCATGATATTATGTACATACCTTATAAAATTTATGCGTGCGTCCGTGTCTGAGGCGTCGGTGTCATCCCGGGCGAGGAGCTCGTCATGAATCGGCACGGGCAAGGGCCGTCATTGTCCTTAGGCTGAACTGCTGCTCCCCTTTTCGACGGCTGCTGCTGCTATTTTTCACAACTTGTCGGCACGGCCAACCAGCCGACATTTTCTCGGGAGACGCACGCTCGTCTCTCTCTCTCTCTCTCTCCCTCCGTCTTTCTCTTTCTCACTCAATATATCACTCTCAGCTGGGCAGCAGCCGCCGCACTGTTCTATAACTTTGCGGAGCTGTACGCTCTTTTCTTCTTCTTCTTCTTCTTCGAGGCTGCACTGCACTAATGCACCTAAGGGGCTTCGGCTCGCCTTGAACCGGATTATGCTATATGCGTGCAGCAAAGTTGGCGAGGAAGGTAAGTAGCATGCATGCAGAAGGGCGCGGCGCTGCTTCAACTCTCTGCACTGCACAGTGAACTGCTCTCGTGCGCGCTGTCACGAGCTGCACTGGCCTCCTCCTCCTGGCGAGTGCATACCTACTACCGCGACTCCCCTGAGCCCGATGTTCGCTTTCTCCTCCGCACTCTCTACTGCTTTTGCACGATTTTTCTCGAAGCTGGAGGATCTATGTTCACCAGTTTCCCTTGAGAAAATAAGACGCAACACGGGCTGGCCGGAACACACGCCGAACGACTGAACAGAACGACGGGGGCCCCTGCAGGCAGGGGCTCTCTTTCTCTATTTCTCTCTGCTAAAGGCGCGAGAGTGAGAGAGAAGGAAAATAAGGTGGAGCACACACGAGCCGGAGGAATAGTATGTAGGGTGTTTGTACACTACAACGCAGGAAAGCGTGAGAGAGAGAGAGAGAGTGAGAAAGGAATTAACGCGCGTGCGCGGGTAGGGAGAAGAGCGAGTCGAACAGGTTGCCGCTGTTCCCGGTGCCGACGACTGTGTACTGCAGGGCAGCTACGGCCGGTTCAGGCTACGGATGAGGGACGTAAAGGTTGTCGCTGCTGCTGCTGCTCCTGTGACGACTCTTCTCTGCTGCTCTCGTGAATGGAGTATATATATGCGTAAGTATACTTACTGCGTTGGGTTGGCGTAAGTATATAGTAATAGAGAAAAAGAGCGAGAACTATTGTATATGGGCTGCACCTATACCTGTATACATACAATGCCGGTCCTGGGCTGTCTTGTGTTTGTGTATTAGGTACTATACTTCTCCTGCGTATGTAATACACCTTTTATGTAGGTGTACTACACCTTTTAAACCAGCTGTACTAGTACACTTTTACCTATTTACCTTAACGCTAATGCAAGAGCTGCACTGTTTTCTCATCATTGCATATATATACATATCGCATTGCCCGATGCACTCGTTTTTACGGCCCACTGCTCGACTAGGTAATTACATTTCGCTCGCTTTTCTTCCCCTCTCCCACCCCCCCCCCCTTCTACCTACTCATGCGGCCGTTATGACTATTCTTCCGTTACACGCGCCTCTACTTTTAAGTATATGGAGAATGATTGCGGCAGATCATTTGTATCGGCAAACGATCGAAAACTTCGTTGTACACACATATTCCCCAAGATACAATTCTGAGAGATGTTTGCTGCTGCGAGACTTTCAAGTATGCCTTTTTAAAGATTTACTTACAAATGAATATTAATAAAAATGAATATTATTTATTTACTGGTCTGATGATGTGGAAAACTGATAATATATAGGTAATGAAATCGAAATTCTTGAAATTTACTTTTCGAAAGCTTGAAATTGTACCTGTTGCAATGTTCATGCGAGTACATGATAGCTGTACCTACTTTTAAAGAGAGTAGAAAGCTATTGAGTGTCGTCGATGCGTACTGAAAATAAATTGTAACTTGAATTTCTTTGAAAACGACTCTCAAACCTGTTGGTATTTCAAATATTACATGTGGCTGTAATAATATAATTAAAGCTCGAACAATTTTAATGAACAAATTTGATTTTAAATAATAACGAAAGTTTGGCCGGACGTTAAGACAATGCAAGACACATTTTTAAGTAACAGCTTGTCATTGGCAGATGAACGATCCTATCCATCATCTTCTTTTTCTTCTTCTTCTTCTTATCACAAATGTATAGCTTCAATATCAATTGTTTTATTCTGTGTTCATTTGATTATATTGACAATATCATGATAATCTACTACGTCCTTCTCCTGAATTTACTTGAAACTCTACTGGTGAAAAATAATTTTTATATTTGTAAGAATTCATTAAAAATTATTAAGTAATTATAAAATTTTAAATATTCCCATGAATTACATTGAGTTTTAAAAGTATTTATAAGAGATAAGCAAATGAAAAAATTGTATAATTTAGTAAAACTACTTACTTCTCGTGCAGCAACATTTAGCGAGCCGATAAATTTTATTTAATTTAAATATGACTGCATTAAAAAGAGAAGGAAAAAGTAAAAATGACTTTTAGAAAAAAAAGTATTCAAAATAACAAAAATTAAAAGTGTTATTCAATAAAGTAGTATAGCCATTGATATTCATTTTCTTTTCTATAGTTATCAAATAAAGAAAATAATCTGTTACCTGCAGATATCATGTGGCGCTAAATGTTATTTCATCAGAGATAATAAATAATATCACAATAATACATTTATCTACTTGATATTTTGATTAAAAGCTAAAAATTTACTTTCAATAGATTCAAATTAAACTCAACTCACTGATGAGCTGATGTGAATTTATTGCGAGATATATCTATACTTTGTTAGGTACTCGCTGCGCAGAGTCTAGAGACGTACTGTCGCACAGAACAGAGAAACGTAACGCGTAAAATTAAAAATATGCCCCAACCAGGCTTGTAGATCCACGTTTGCATTTTAAATTAATATTTGAATAATGTATATCAATGGGCTCGAGGAAGAGATGAGAAAAAGAGAGTTACTCGTTACTCTCTTTAATTAATTATTATGCGCTAAAAAGTTTCGTCAAAACGGTACCGCGCGGTAACTTTACAGTACTTAATTATCCGCCTTACAAAGCCCAAGTTTTTTTAAATCCCTTATATACAAGTCGGTGGATAGCCTCGCGCTGTGGTGAACCTCATCGAGTGTAAGTACAGCTGCCAGAAGAAAATGAAAAGCAGATATTACATGTATGTCTGACAATAATAGTGTCGTACATGCAAGTATCGACATATTTTACAAGGGCACACACAATACGTATATTGCTTATTTCATCGATACATTTAAAAAAGAATATAAAACGAGTCAGATAAAAGAGAGAGAGAGAGAGAGACTGGATATAGATGAATAAAATGTTGAAGAGCGGAGAAGAGAATACTGAAGGTAAAATAATGCAAAAACGAGTAGAGGAGGCAACTTGCTCTCGAGCCTGTCTCTCAATTCGATTTTTTGAATTTAAAAAAAAAATGGCATTTTGTATTTTATGAAATGAAAAAAAAAAAATTGATATTACTGCAATATACATCAGGATACGAGTGGGCTTTTGGTTTAAATCGTCTAACTCTACGCTTGATGGGCATTTGGCCATCAGAGGACATCAGTTCCGCCGCTGCCGCTGAGCAGCAGTCCCTTAGCAAAGTTTTGCGTGCGCCATTTATGATGCCGATCGAGGCGACACGGACCTACTGGATTTTCATTGCAGGCTCAAGATCCTTCTTCGACAGACACGTTATACCTTTCCACCTTCCAACAAAATTAAAATATATGATTCCCTGCAGCATCGATGTAATTACTAGGGGTGCGCGTTTTTCATTCTATAGACGGCAATTAATAACAAGCTACCTGAGACAAAGTTGCTTTTATAACTGAAAAAAACGTTGATGCGAATAATAAGAATAAATTATGTCGTCGCGGTAATTTTTTGTCGCCCGCGCGCGCTTTTAAAACTCGTTAAACTTTGTAGAAGCGGTAACAGCCGCGTACTTACTCGTCAATTATGCAATAACGCGACTTTGTTACGTTTCTCATTTCCATCCCTTTACTTTTTAATTATTCCCTTTACTCTTTATTTCTCATCGTTACGTATCGACGACGGGGGAAGGGAGGGAGGGGAGGGGGGGGGGGGGTCTTGACTGCCGACGAGAATAGCCATTCAAAGCTTTACACTCGCGTTCGATGGATGAATTTTCGAGTATATTATTCTTCATACGATTTTCAAGTGTCTAACAACAACGATTCAAAATTTCTTTCTACTAAAGTTAAAATAAACTATGAAAAAATTATTGGATGATCCAGAACGAGGTAAATTCTCTTACTATATATCTTATACTTGTACTGAAATTTATTTTGGAAAAACCTGCAAGAATATGTAATCCGTGAAGAATAGATCGAGATTTTGAGTGAATTTTTAATCGGTATCGCATTTGCTTGACCTTCTTTGGAATCTATTATCGTTGCTTAAAAATTATAGTTCAACGTCACTATAAAAATATTATAACTATATAAAAACATTACAAAAAAATCTGATCAGAGTACGAATGGGCTTTTGGCTTGAATCGCTTGAGTCTCCGTTTGATGGGCATCTGGCCGGAGGAGGAGAAAGGCAAAGACATCTCGGAAAGGAGCCTCGGCAAGGTTCTGCGTGTGCCGTTAATGATGCTGACGATGTTTTTCTGGCTGCTCCTACCTCAGCTGTCTGCTTTGTATTTAGTGATCGACCAACTGCCTCTGGTCATCGATAATCTGATGACAAGTTGCGCGGCTCTTACGTCGTGCGTGAAGCTTTTCTTTCTGTGGTGTGGTAAAAAAGGTAATTAACGACATCGCCGTGATATTTCTTTGCTTGATTATACCTATATATTCTCTATAATATTATATAGTGCTTAATAATAATTTAATTACGCTCAACATTGTGTGATGGGTATACCTTTTATATATATATATATATATAAGTATTTATTTGTTTGTCTGCGTCGTCGTGGGGACGAGAAAGTATTGGAGCCGGTGGTGCGATCGGTGCGTCAGGACTGGCTGGAGGATCCAGCAGCACGAGGAGACTGGGAGAACGAGGTGATGGTTCGGCAGGCTGGTCACGCTCGGCTCTTCACCATCAGCGGCTACGTCATCTTGGCCGGATGTTACTGTGGCTTCGCGATTGCTCCTATCTTCGGCATCAATATCCGGATGATCAACAACATCACCGATCCTGGCGATCGATACCTTCTTGTTCAGTCGCACTTTCCCTACGACCACTCCAAGAGTCCGAATTACGAGCTGACCCACCTGGCCCAATTGCTCGCAGGCGTCTTCGTAGGCATGTCCGTCTCCATCCCGGACAACTACTTTGCGGCCTTGATCTTTCATGCTTGTGCCCAGTTCGAGATCCTTGGAGCGCGAGTCGAGCGCTTTCTCATAGCCGATGCTGATGATAATCGCGGATATTCGAATCCGATAAATTTTCGTCGGAGACTCAAGCTCCTGGTTGACAGACATGTACACTTGGTCACGTAAGACAAATGATGGATTTAGAAAGAGCAAATTATTGTCAGCCTATATAAACGACAAATGATTATTTTCATTTTTTTGCAGAAATATCACTGCTATTGAATACTCGTTTACTTACGTCATTTTAGCCCAGGTATTTTGCATGACCGTTATGATCTGCTGCCTCGGATTTCAAATAATAAGCGTGAGTTTAATGAGACAGAGAAGAATTTTTTTTACCGAATCTCTTGATTAATTGAAGGCATAAAATGGTGATGTAATGCAGATGTTTGGAAACAGCGACTACGCTACATCTCCGATTCAGGTACTTACGTTAACCGCGACTCTATTTACCTTGATGATGCACACTCTTGTTGACTGCTTTGCCTGCGAAACTCTTGCTTTCTACGTAAGCATTGTAAAATAACTTTTTATTATATATCAAGCAATTTAAAAGTTGACTTGGTTACACAAAAATTTTAATTATTTTCTTTTTTTTTTATTTAGAGTACTGGAATATTTTATAGTACATACAATAGCAAGTGGTACTTGAAGCAACAAAAAAGTGCTCGAGATTTGATTCTGATAATGGTGATGTCTGAACTTCCACAAAAACTTACGGCTGGGAAAATATTTCATCTTTCTTTAGCTACTTACTGTAATGTACGTGACTACAGTATCAACTTTTCATTGTTTTCAATTGTCTCATTGGCAGAACAAGTGTAATATTTTTTAATTGCAGATTTTGAAGTCTGCAGCAGGATACATATCTATGTTGGTAGCTGTTAGTAGCAAGTAATTCGAATACTTTATCGAATGGGTACTACTTGATTTATTTTAAATTCTGCAGCGTCGTTAAAGTTTTGAAATTTTAAATGCGATAATATGAGATATATATTTTGAGTAAACGAATATTTTTTCAACTGATCTGTGTTGTCTCCCGTTACTTTTTCAACTACAAAGAAAATTCCAGTTGATTTAGGCTGGAAACGAAAATTGCAATGTGTAGTAGGGTTAAACTGATAGCTCAAGAACAATAGTGTTTATTATAATTCCTTACATGACTTTATTTCTATTATATCAATTCATATATACAAATTTTATATTACGCTTGATACAATTCAGATTATTTTTAAAATTTATTTCCGTCGCATACTTTTCTAATGATTTTCTCAAGCTTTCATCCAATCTTTTACTCTTCTTTTTCATGAATTACCAACTTGGTCTTGTTTAGTTCAGATGAATATTTTTTTCCACAGAGTTTTAAAACCGTAAATAAATTTTATTCACATTTAATAAAAAAAAGAATTCTATTTATAATAAAAAAATTAATTAATTTTATCTACATATTATTTTTTCCTTGTAAAAATGTCTCATTGGTTTAAAGAGTAGACCATCTCTTTCACTACAGTTTAATATACCTTGAATAAAAGTCGATTAAGAAATTTCTTTCATTTTTCGAGTGCACATTTTTTTGTGGAACTTTAACGTTTATAGGTACGTTTAATCGTTAATACTTGTTGTTTTCCATTTCTTTCAACACGAAAATTTTATTTTGTACAAATTCATAAACAATCATTTTAAGAAAAACATATTCCATTTGCAGCTTTATGGTACATGGCAAAATTATGAATCCAATTTATCAATTAATAAATAATTAAGTAACTTGTACATCTAATCTACATGTAATCCCTTTTATACAAACGGTTTTATACACACAAATCATAGGTGGTCTCACAGGGATGATGTATGTATTATTTGACAAATGCTTATTATTCGACTAAATATTTTATTTTCTTTCAAAATTGTTAAAATGAAATAGAAATTGTGAATTTTTTTTTACATTTTTTGGTTGTACTTCAATATGTTTATAATCTTCTATTTACACTTCTAAAACTAAAAATTTTTCTTTTACGAAAGTGGTTTTTAGAATATTTTAAAAAACTCTTAAATGCTAAAATTCGTAAATCAACGCTTCTCATAGTTCTCATTACAAAATTGCGACGTATAAAAATGCTATAGCAGTTGAAGAAATTTCCATGTTTATATTTAACTCCAACTAATTTACATTTATTGATATATCTTTAAAATAAATGTTTATTATTTAAAAACGGACAGACACATGTTCTATGAGACTCTACACAGTATACCAAGTACCGTTGTACTAGTATCAACTAAACAAAACTCGGTAGATATTTTATCGAAAATAATAAAAGTGAGACACACTTGGAATGCATTTTCTACAAATTAATCATCGGCTCACACTCTTCAACTCACTGCTTCGAGTAGCGCTCTGCATGTATTGACTTTTCTCTCTTTGCAATTCCAACCTTGTGATACTGCACCAAATACTGCATAATTTGGTTATAATAATGCGTAATTGTATCATGTTTTTTACTTATCCTGAGCCAAAACAGTTTCTGGCTTGAGATTTTTCCTTCTGTTTTTATTCATAGATTGTTTATTTAGGTCTTTTCTAAAAGTTTGTCTTTCAACAATGTGCTGAATTTTTTGGAATTCTTAGAAGAAATTGAATATTGAGTTTTTAAATGTTCTTTTATTACTATCGAACAGAGCTTACGTTGAAAATGTCATTATATAAAAGTAGTGCGAAAAATTATTTTTATTCAAGATTTAAACAAAATAATTTGATAAATAAGTGAACTTACTAATCGTCGTGTTTCAAGTGTTTTATTTCAAACTTGATAATAATACTTGATCAAATAATAAGAGTGCAATCAATCAAGACTTAAAAACTCAATTGTTTATTTCAATTTATAAAATTAAAAATCATACTTTTATGCATGTGAAACATATACGTAAGAATTAGTTCAAGAGATATCAGCCTTACTTCGATATACTTGGCATTCTTTTTTTTTCTTCTAGTAGTAACAAATTTTAATTTAATATTTCATGTATAATTTATAATTTTAAACTTAATTTTGCCAACAAATTTATATTTGTCTATAAACAATTAATAATTTCTACTCAACGTAATAAGGAGATCAAAACTTACTAAATAGATTTCTGTACGCATGATACTTGGCATTTTAATTTTTACTCGTTGAATTCAAAACAAATCATGTATGTGTAAATATTATTTGATGATAAAAAATGAATATATACATCTGGAAGATGAAAAATTTTTATTTACAGTATCAATCAGTACAATTGGATTAAATCATACTACGACTATTATTTACAAATTCTCTAATAATCCCATGGCTATATATTGAAAATTACTAAAGTAACATGTTACAGTAGTTAAAGTAAAACAGCTGTCGGTCTCGATCCAATATCACATGCGTACCAGCCGATTTGATTTGATCGATCTGCCGAAAAGAGCCCCATGACAGAGCAGCAGTCTTACGGTTTAGAAATAAAGTTCTTCATCAAGGTTTAAAATTGCGATGGCTAGAGCCACACAATCCCGTCAGATAAAATCGCAAGAGAACGCGGCCTCTTGCAGCTTGTCCTCTCAGACGCGCAGCTCATCCATGTGTAGGTGCTGAGACTTTTTGAGCGTACTGCTTGAGCTCGATTGCATCGACTGGACGCCCTCCGACTGTTGCAGCTGATTCGGACTGATTATCAAGTTCTGGCCAGAGTGCTGCTGTGGATGGTGGTGATGTTGCTGGTGCTGGTGCTGATGCTGCTGAGTCTGGGACTGCTTGCCGGGCTTTGCATTTTTTGGAGGCGGTGGAGGCATCGGTACGTGGCAGGCGTTGCTCGAAGGGTCCGCATACACCGGAGCCGGCATGTGCTGCATGTGCCGGTGCTCCGAGACTTTGCCCTCTGCAGAATGAAGAAGGACGTCGGGAACGTTTAACGAGTTCCTTACGTTGAGCGAAGCGTAGTCCGGCGCGCGATTCTCGAGGCGGAAATTTCAGAACTCAGTTTGGCTGATCCAGTACGGCTGGCCTACTGGAATATACACGTAGGTGGGGCTCACACTCAGCTACTATACTTTACTGCCGTTTTCGACTTCGAGGCTTTACAACTCAAAATTCAAAGGGGCCGATCTCAGCTACACATCGTGTGAGTTATATTGTTACATTAGCATTATTTGACTTACAGAAGCCTTACTCGATCAAAAACCTTCGAATAATAATACGTAGCGAGCTGCCATTCTCTCAGCCAATTTATTAAACTCTTCGAAATTTAACGCTCCAATTCTGCACATCACCATTTTGAATTTTGAACTTTCAACCTCGAGTCCGCGATTATACACAATTCTCATGCAAATGGAAAAAAAAAATCTAGTCCAGAGCAATGAAATATTGAAAATAAAATTGGATTAAATGATATACTTTATGCCCTACCCAGCTCTCCGCAAATATTATTAGGCATCTGTCCATTCTCTTGGCGCTTCTTTGGATAATGATGCTGATTGTTCTTGTCGCGCTGATAGTAGACTCCCGCGAATATAAGCACGTTAAGAATAAGAAGACTGCAGCCGATGGCTATTGTGACGCTGAGAGCAGTCGAATATGCTGCGAAGCCGTCCTCCGGCTGGCTTGTAGTCTCCTCGAATGCAAGCTCACTCGGCTGGACCGACGTCACGTTTGGCGCTCGAGACTCACTCGTCGACTCGATTGTCGTCGGCCGTGTCGATGTCGACGGCAGCCTTTGAATGAATCGTGGCGGTACCTGTTAACAACACAAGTACAACACAACATATTTTAATATTTTTGTTTAAACAAATAATATAACGTAGTAGGCTGCGGGTAAGAAAATGAGAAAGAAACAAAGCATCAAACCTGCTCGGAGTCCAGCAAATGATGGGACCTAGGAACGTCGTCGGATCCAGGCTTGTGTAAATCAGGAACCAAGTTTAGCCAAAAAGACAGTCGGTGAGCTCTGTAGTACTTTTTTAGCTTCGACTTGATGTCTATAAAACAAATAACGGAGATATGAAACAAAGTCAGAGTGAAAAAAAGGAGCAAAAAATAGATACACGGCTAGGGGCTACGAAAAAACGCCTCGGCTTTTTGCTTCTATTTATTCCCCTGTTTTCATCTTTTTCTTTTCTTTTGTCGGTATTACTTGTCAAGAAAGATTTAGGCTTGTGCGAAAGTGAATCGGAAAGGATGCAAGATTAAGGGTTTTGCGAAGGACAAAAAGAATATTTTAAGAATGACGTTCTGCATCAAGGTTACTTAAAAAATGGATAAATTTCCAAGTGCATTTTTAATCCAAAACCTGCCTTTTTTCCATTTCATTAGATATAATTATCTAGTTTGATTTAAATAATGCAAATTCTTTGAAAAGTGTAAGAAAGCTTACAAGCATACTTAATTGCAACAAGATATTCCTATTTCTTCCGTAAAACGTGTACGAAATCTAGAAAATTTCAGCTTGACTCTCTGATTTGAAATTTATACTTTTTTTTTTACCGCCATATGCACGTACAGATTAAAGATAAACAGGAAATGAATTTAAGCTCGGGTTTACTTTCTACATCTGATAATATTTTCATTAAATTCAATTTCCCTTGTATAATCAAGCAACTCTTAACATCACAGCTAAGGAATAAAATTAAAATTATAAAAACAAAATAAAAGAAAAGTAAAATTTTAATTTTTACATCAGATACTATCTCAAATGTATGTAAAAAGTCCTTTCCTCGAGCTAAAAAGAAAATAATCTAAACTAGTAAGAATCTCGGCTGATAAATTAAATTGCGCAGGATGGTTATTATTTGGCACGATATCCTTGGTGTTTCCTCCTGACACACCGGGTTGTACATACTTGTAGCTGTGTGTATACACGTATGTAAGCAGAGCGGGAGTAAAGGATCTTTGTAGATCGTTTATTTAGATAATTATAATGAGCGCTCGAGTTGCAACGTCTCTGTGACCCGTGCAGTGCGTTGCAGTTTTGATAAGAGTATCGTGTAGTAATAAGGCAATTTGGCGATATTTTTTTTTTTTTTTAGTTACTATATGAAAGTCTGCAACTTTCGTAAGCCTTAGAGAGTAAAAGAAAGAAAAGAAAGAGAGCAATCCCCTCTTTCCTATTAATGCGTACTTTCCAAGAAACGTCTGAAAGAAAAATATTTCTCCGAGTTGTATCGTAATGCATTGACTTTCCTCGTATACGACTAACGAAATAAAACTGCAAAGCTTTTTTGAAACGAAGCTCCCTCGCCTCCCCCTTCACTCACTAACTTTGCATTCTGCTTACTCATGCAAAATTATACACAGGGCTTGAAAAAGAAAAGCTTGTCTTATTTACAAGCGGATACACGATATTTTATTAAAAATTACTATTACAACAACATATTTTTTAAAATAATTTTGAATAATTATTAATCTGCTAAAGGCATTAATAATGAAATATTGTCGAAAAATTCATGACGAGTATCACTAAGCTAGTGTAGCCTCTATTTTATTTGTTATATGTCTTTTGACAATTTTTATTTTCATTCCAAAAAATAAGAAAAATTTTAAAGAAAAAGATAAAGCGAAGAAGTAATATATTTAAAGAAGGGGAGAAGGCAGTGAGTAACTATAAAAGTGTAAGAAGCTAATAAGAGGTGTGCTTTGAGGTCTAGCTGCGTGGGTACACCAATCACCAGGCATTAATTCGACAAGGAAAAGAACGAGAGTGACAGAAAAAGAGTGAAATAGAGAAGAATGGTAGAAGGAAATGATATAGATAAAAGAGTCGAGAAGGACTAAGCGCAAAATGGCGGCAAGTTGGGAGTCGGAGAAAAAAAGGAGGAGACAGAATAGAGAGGATACGAGAGACGAACGCGCAAGTGGGGAAGTTCTGAAAAAAAGTGCATGTATACGCGGGATGAAACTAGAGGAGATGAGAAAGAAGCTCTAGTAAAAAAAAAAAAAAAAAAAAATACGAAAGCTTAAAGGTCCAAGAAACATAAGATTATGAATTATCCTATACAAGACATCCACCAAAAAATTGAATTTGTCTCATAAAATTTGAGATAATTCTCTTTGTAACAAATAATAAGATAACGAAAGAAAAAAGGAATCTACTTTTTAAAAGAAAAAAGAAAAAAAAATAAAAAAAGTAGAGGGTAGAGAAATAGAGACAAAAAAAGAACTTACCTATGCTGAGGTACGTTTTGTGAACAGCCTCGTATGCAGTCCACTCGAGATTTTTCAATTTCGTTCGTTCGGGTCGCGAGGCCGGCGAACCTGGCTCCGGCGTGCCCTCGTTTGGGTTACTGTGAAAACATACGCATCCTTAATCGTTTGTGCTCGATTGCAGATCGAGGACGCCAGTTTACCAAGAAAATCATGCTTTTCCTTCATGATACATTTGCAATCTACCAAAGTCGGTGAATTGCTTTCATTTAATCCTTCTCTTGTTTATCATAATATTTTATTTACGTTTATAGTTTTCTTTTCGTGACAACATATTTCAATTTATCGATTTAATCCCAGAGATACAGAATATTTTTTTTAACTTTAAAATATTCTTTACTTTAATAAATAATCGTACTCTTATAACTTTCTTTTTTTTCTTTAGATTTTATTTCTAGTGAAAAAAGTTGGAATATTCGCTTGTTGCACAATTTGTAAAACAGCCTTCAAGCATTTTTACGTGAGCCAACATCTTTTTCACATTACATAGCTTTTTACAAAAATAAGAATACTTTGACGAACAAGCTATCAAGAAAGATCAGCATCAAAAGCTTTTCTGGATAAAGAGTTTTAGCTTCAAAGAATATTGAATTGGCATCAAATGCGCAAAAATTTTATTCATGAGTAGTATAGTCTAAGAAAATGGAATAATTCATTTCTCTTTTTCAACTTGAAAACTGCTATCCAAGAAAGTTTAGATGAAAAACTATCTAATGATTAATATCATGATTTATAATTTATTATTAAAAACAATAATTAAAAAATAAAAATCAAATATAAATTTTGAACTATACTGTTGTTATTATTATTATCAACTCGACTGCTATTAAATTTAAAATAAATTAAAATAAATATTATTGTACTCACCCAGTTCTAGCAAAGTTAGCTAAATAAAGTATAACACTTTCTGAAAGTCTAATTTCCGTGTTTGTATAATTTCGGGTCCAATGTGCCAACCCCGAAACAAGAGGTGCTCCAAAAAAGTACGGCAGTTCCTCGCCATGGATACAGCCTTGCCTCTGTCACGACACAAGAGTAAAATAGTTGATTTTATGAAATTTTCATTTTATAAAATTAAATTCAATTTAAAAAAATTCCTCGACATATTTGATATACATTAAAAAAAGGGGGCTGTAATTTTTAGACTTTGATGGATTATTTCATGTAATAAACACGAAATTGAAACATCTCGACGTGATGGGTCGAATAATTTTAAATTCAACATTTTTTTTACTTGACATTCGTAAAGAAAAGAAATATTGAAAATCGATATAGTGATTTTAAAACTGGCATGTTTGATTGATTTTTCTGGAATTTAAAAACGGTAAATTTAAACCAGCGATGCACAAAAATCTGCCAAGATTGCCAATCGACACTAAGCAGTAAATTTTTTTCCGGACAAAAGTTGTCTTTTTTTTTTGTTAAATATTCAAAGTTAATATTTTTATGATAGTTGATTTATAAATTTAAAATCGAAATACTATTAAGACTAATAATTTACACTGAAAGGTAACAGTAGTTGTTGGTGATCATTAGGATTAAACGCATAAAAGCGCTAAAGTGAACATTTTTAAGGCCCCGTACTCGTTTCACATTAAAAACAATTAGTTAGGATCCACAAAATCCGATCACGTTTCATCGCCCTCCTATAGTTTGTCGGACAAAAATCGAATTTTGCAAAAAAATTGCGTGGCAAAGTAAAAAAAAGTTTTAGTAAGCACACGGTCCTTTTACAAGCATACGTACAAGTTTTTTACTTGCTATATTACTATACTGATATTGTGCGCGCTGTTGCTCTTTGTAATCATGCGGGACGTAGAATACGCGATGCAATATTTTAACGATGATCAAATGACTCTCACGTTTCATAAAGGGAAAAATTGCAAAATAAATCTGTGAGCGCGAAGATTGAAAATATTCTGTCTCAACTCTGCTGCTCCTCACCTCTCTTTTATCTGGGTCGAGTTTGCACCTGGCAATCGGCTGTCAAGATAAAGGAGCAAATTCGCCCCTTACAGCCCTTTCTCGTTTTTCTTTATGCGTTTGCTTTCCGTCTATACTTTACCAAACTCGTTATTTTATTACTTTGTCGATTTTTGTTATACGTTTATTATGCTATTTAAATTGAAAAAAAATTATGAATGAATAAAGAGAATAAATTCCAAATGTTGATAAATTGGTTGGTAATTCTTTTTGTTTTACTAATGAAGCGACTAATTGCAACTTGTTCATTAAAACTTGAAAGCATGTAAGGGACAAAAGTTTTTCTACCTTACTTAAATTGGAACTGAATACTGTCGTCTTAAAAGTTTTTTTCAAACAAGTTAGTAATACTTTCTTTAGACAGGTACCTATTATCTTTATTAATTCTTTTTTTTTTCTTTTCTTTTTTTTTAATTAAGCTTACATTTTTCAATAAATCTTACACGTTAGGATGAATCTTTTTTGTTTATAAATAAAACAAGCTACAAAAGTTACAAGAGCCAACGATTGGTTCATAAAAAATCCTTCAAAATTTTTGATGTTTTAATTTTCCACACGACGTCGCAACATATCGATTTCTTAAAAAAAATTATCTATCCTTTAATAATAAGAAATTAGAGGTTGTGGTGCAAAATATTGTATTTAATTTGTTTATATAAAGAAAAAAGCTCTCGTCGCTTACATAAAGCATTCGGAATGCACATCTCTAGTCCAGCACTGCACTATACCTAAGTTTTCATGGCGTAATTTTTTTTTATAAGAGGTGTAGGGCAGGGCAAGCATTGATAGGATCAGTTTAAATCTTCTTACCTGCGGGTAGTCGCCAAACTTGGTCTGGTAGTCGAAGACGTAAAAGTACGAGTTCCGATGTGACTGACTGTGGAGATCGGCAGTACGAGTAGCGGGCGCCACGGTATTTGCGTCTCCAAGCGCCTCCAGCGTCTCGTCTCTGAAAACAGAGTTGAAATGGTGAAAAAAACTACAGGCTCGTGAATCGACAGTTCCATTTGCTCTTTAAGATGGGAATTGAATTGCCGGAAAAGGAGGCGGAAGTTGGGCTCGCGAGTAAACGAAGAAGAAGGAATAGCTCTTTTTGGTGCTATTATATCTATATATGGTGCAACTCTTTTTTTCCTACCTTCCATTGTATTCTTCTATTCTTGTAAAAAATTTTTTTCTTTATTTTATTATTATTATTATTATTATTTTTTTTTTTTTCGACTTGTTGTAAATACGTATACATACGCCGATCAATGTATTGTTTTTTATACAAGTTAGACATGTGTTTAATTCAAGTTTTCTCCTATTAGCATGAAAATCGCACTTTTTATTTTTGTTAATTTTGAATTTTTTATTAAAACCCATTGCGTATGTAAACATGAAATTACGTTTATATGAATTGTTATTGTATTTCAAACAAAAAAAGTTTGAATGTTATAATCTAAAAGTAAAATTTAAAATAAAATAAAATGAAATTTTGGTACTAATTGGCCCGATTCATATTTCATTTGTGACTGTCCTGTCA
>JAPYZE010002895.1:0-28957 GCA_030522805.1 Leptomastidea abnormis | reverse complement strand
ATATATATATATATCTGAGGCTATCGTGCACTGCACGCACATGTGCGGCGACCAGACACTCGAACTAAGGAGAGGGGGATTGCAAGAGAAATGGCTATGAGAGAGAGGCACATGTGCGTCTTTAGGAGCTCCCGGGAAAGCCAGGTTTTCTCTCTGCTTGGCAGGATTTTTACCAAATGATCTATGTGGCTATGTTGGATGCTATTTTTTTAAAAAGGAACCGACTCTGGAAAACTATACGATTTTTTTTAAGAATTTCTGTGTAGTTGTGATTTATTGAGTGAGGAAATATAAGAGCAGTTGACATTTTTTTTTCTTGTTTTTGGTTGATGAGAAATGTTAGATTTTTAATCAGTGAGTCTTACGCGTGTTTTTTTTATTGTAAGTAATGCTTGTTTATATGTTCAAGAATAATAAAAAATTTTTATAGGTTGATTTATCTTATTTCTCGTTATAGCTGAGCATGAATTATTTTTCTTTTCTTTTTCTTCAACTGAATTCGCCGCACGGAGTAGAGAATTCGTGAGCTATGATTATATGCTAGGCACATACAAAGAGAAAGAAAAAGAGAGAAGTATATGCTGCCGCATTCTTAGATCAATTAATTTACTAATTGCGTACACATGTGCTCTTGAAAAATGAATTCATTAATTCAGTGGTATTTTGAATAAAAGAGTACAAGTCATACATACTCTTTTTGTCCATCGCAAATATTAAAAATTTTATATTTGATTAACAAGTTTTCTTTGTATTAAAAAAATCAAAAAAAATTTTGATCAAATTAAATTGAAATTATAAAAAAAATATAATCTACATTTCCAAATCGTCACCTAAACAATCAATAATTAACACACGATAAAAAAAAACAGCAAAGAGAAACAAGAGCAGAGAATAGTAAAAGAAGGGAAGATTCATCAAGTTTTCCTGGTTTAATCGAGCTCATCCGTCCCTCTTCATTCCATTGCATTACTTTTCCTTCCCTTCTCTGGGCCCATGCACCACACTCTTTTTTTCTCTCTCTCTCTCACTCACTCATCCACTCTCTCGCGTACAACTCACTCGGCCGACTTCCCATGGTATATAGCCATGTAGCCAGTAGCGCGTAAGCAGCGCGGTTCTCTGCTTCCCACACACGCGTGCGCATGCACCCGTGCATCACCGCGATGAACACACGTATATAGCTTCTCTTTCTCCTCTACCTCCTCCTCCTCTTTTCCTATATCTTAATGCACTTTCAAATGAAACGCCAAACACAGGCAACCAGTACAGTATAGATGTGTGCGCGGAAAAGCTAAAAGTATGAGTTTGTCGGAGAGAGAAGTGGATTGGAGATTTTTGGTGGTAAGCTACAATGGGCTGTATTTTTTCGAGGATACTCGACTTTGTCTGGGTGGTCTTTGCTGATGGGGTTTAAAAGACACCGCAGTCACTGGATATATTTACGAGAGCTTGTACATCGTGTAAACGAGTGCTCAATACAAGATAGGCCTATTAGTTTTCTGAAATCGTGATTTTTATATTGAGTGACTGTGCACACGAGAATATAATAAATATATAGAAAAAGCCTACACTGACTCTCTCGATTTTGTATCGCGTGAATTTCAAAACTGCAACGTACACATTTAAGCCTGCTGCTATTGACGTAAATCCGTAAAAGGGATATTATATATATGGCAGGGCGTGCTAATTAGCAGCAATGAATTTTTTCCGCTCACGCGTGTATAACGAGAGCGTGCCAAATAAGGCTTATCTCTTGAGAGGAGATAGAAACGGGGCCGATTATTTATATACTCGCAGGGCTTGTAAGCGCCAGTTTCCTGCTGACCTATCCGTGGTCCCCGATTGCATGAGTCGATATATTATACTAATGACGTTAACTTTAAATTTTTTGGGATAAGTATAAGTAATTGAAGAAAGAAAATTGGTAAAGAGAGTAGGTTCTATTGCGGTTAATTAAAATACGGTTATGATACTGAATCATGCACGGCTTTGTCCAGCTACGCTTGTCACGTCAGTGGAAAAATGAAAAAAAGAACGACGACGATATTGATGCATGCATGCATAGAATTAACGAAGGCTTTTATATATCTGTATATACATAAGATTCACTTCGCGCGCTTTTCAGAGCCACACAGAAAGACCCGCCGTTTCAACTCAGACTTGCTAATACGACGACGTCCTTACTCGCGACATGCTTTATTTATCTGCGTGTAACATCTCTGTTAACGCGCTTGTTATGGCCAATGCATGGACTAGAATATAGAAGCGTCCAAGTAAAGAGAAGCTTGAGTTGATGAGGAGTGTCTTAAAGTTGGCGTGGTTTTTATATAATCGTGAAAAGCAAATAGAAATTCTGCGGTTTCTTTTTGAGAAATATTTGTTTGATTGATATTGTGAATATTAGATATTTTAAAATAGATTTGATGGTGACGTTATTTTTGAAAGAATCTGTGGAATTATTATTTTATTTTGCGGTAAAATTAGTATTTTGGTTTGTCAATGCAAACAATGCAAGAGAAAAAAGGATATAATGCACTGAGAAGTTGAGTCTGGGTAGAATACAAAATTGCAGTTCAATAATTTCAAGGAAAGCTATCCTTCTCAAAATACATCTTACATATATCGTAAACTCACGACTGTATATACTACACTCGACAGCCCGAGGATACAACAAGGCGTATAAGCAAGAAACTACTGATTTTGTCGAGATTCAAGTAAACTCCACAAGCCGTATAGTTACTCCTTTCCAAGAAAAAAAAAAGAAAAAAATTACCGTACTTGAGTCATTCATAAAAACGATATAAGGTTCATTGCTCACTCACTCAGTTTGTCTCCCTCATTCACGAACTAGACACGCGTATACAAGAAGTTAAAATACACAAAGAGCCAAGAGACCATACCAAGAAACAACTCATTATATCTTCCGAATAAATTACTCTCTAAAAATATTCATCATGTCAATGAAACTCAAAATTAATTTCTCGATCCATCGAATATTTTTATTATTCTGTGACTTAATAATAAATTATTTTGAAACAATTTAAAATTGTTTGATTCAATGAAAGTTACCTTGGAAGATTGTAACTTCAAATGGTAACAGAAGCTGTTATAGCTACTTTTATCAGTAGCGTAAGAGTCATTGGGTATACAGCCTAATGTCTGTCGGCAATGTCCAGCCTAGCGTGTCGCATGAGATTTTTACTCGCAAAAAGAGGAGAAAAAACGAGCCGCGCGCGTATAACGTCTCTGCTCTTGGTCAATTGTCGGCAAGTTAAAGAAAGGCGCAAGAAAAAGATCAACAGAGGGAGGGTATAACGTTACGCTATATGAAGCAGCTTGACCGAGAGCCATTTTTCCCGGGATGCTGTAATGTTGGACCGAGTAGAAGGTCTGGTGCTGCTGCAGTAGGCTATTATATACCTAAAAGAGTCGAGTCTCGAGAGCTGTCAGTGGTGATGGGTCGCACGCGGAAAAGAAGGATGTCGGAAGGAAAGACTCTATACCACGCTATAGCACTATTATGGGAGGAGCCTCATTCTGAACACTGTATATGTATGAGGTTTCCGACGGCTTAATGGTTATAACGGTATGTTGTGTTGAAATCATGGGAGTATTGATGATTTTATGGTGTGCTATATGAGTAAAAGTGTGTTTGCTCTAAGAAGTTGTAAGTATGAGTAGTGCAAGGCTAAATATTGTAATTGTCATTGCACCTTAATATTAATGATACATTTTTGTAATTACTTACTGTTACTGTTAATGATTGGTTGTATATCAAAGTTACTCACCTAAAACAAAGAAAAAATAATAAAATTAGTATTTTTAAAAATTTTTATTATTCAAATTATTTTGTTTACAGAGTATAATTATGACAATTATAGTTTAATTATTTGTGTTAATCAAAAATATAAATTTTAAACAAAAATAAAATAATAATCATGCATCTCAAAAAAAGCCGAAAAGTAAACAGTAATTTTATAAAAAAACTAATAACGAAAGCTGCCAATTTTCATTACGATGCACCAGCTTTGTTTTTGCGTACGCGAGACTTCTCCTTGCCCAGTCATCAACAAAGCGCTATATTCGCTGCAATGTTTCTGTGACAGCCAAGGAATGCAAAAACGCGATCCCTCTTTCGATTCACCCTCGCGTTCCAACACTCGTGGATGGTCTTTTTTTCTTTGAGAAACCTGCCTCGCCTGCTGATCGGTGAGCTGTTGCTGCTGTCACCTTTTTCTTTTTTCTTTTTCTTTCCTTTTTTTTTTTGTTTGCCAGTTACAGGAGGTACGAAATTTTGTAACAGTTAAGAAATTTTTACGCGCATTCCACGAAAATTGTCTTTTTTAACGGAGGCCTTGTGTGGATAGTACGTATGAATTTGTTATGCCGTTTTGTATTTTAATTGCGCAGGGTGTGATTCATTGGTATTCTAAAATGTCTTTGTAGTTATAATTATCTTATGTTTTTAAATTTCTAGAAAAAATAAGTGTTTGTAACTAAAGAACTATTTTTTTATGCGTAATTACACATTAATCATTGTTAAGTTTTATAAACTACATACTAATTCTAATGATAATAAAATATAAACAGCAATGCAAATAAATGAATGTTTAAGCTCGTGATAAAGAGAAAATGAATAAATTCAGCCCATTAAAAAATCGTTGAATGACGCAAAAATTGATTCCATATAATCATTTCATACGTTTTAATAATTTGAAATAATACGTTTATTTACTTTTTTACAACTAAATTACAAATTTTAAATTAAATTTACACAGGTTAAATAGATAAGAAAAGATAAGAAAAACAAAAAAAAAAAATCTTTTATAACGCAAAAGTAAACAGAAAAATAACTGGTTTGAGCAGATTAAAAAAAGGATCCATTAATTAATGGAGTGTCTGGAGGACTCTCTCTTTCTCCTTCTCGTAAATTCATTATTTCAACGTACAGGGTTTCAGCACACACACATTTAAACACACAGGTTTATCTAAGCGCCCCATCAGAAGATATGTTGGAACATGAACAACCCGATACTTATATATATCGTTGACCCCCATAAAAAAAAGAAATACATTTAAATTAAAAAATGTTTATTCAGACACACTCCAAGTAAATAAAAAAAATAGAAATTTTATTAAACTCCCATAATCCTAGTCAATTTTATTTTCAACATATAAAAAAAAATCAATAGGCTCATCCTTTATTGTTTAACTTTTGTTCCTTTTTTTTCAACATTTCCTTCACAACCAAAAAAAAAAAAAAAAATAGTATATCCTTAGCAAGCAATGGTAACCCTAGAAGGAAACTACTCACATAAGGAAGCGTTTAGGGGAAAAAAGGTGGAAATTGAGGGTGAGAAAAAGAGAGATCGGTATATATATATATTCTCTTTCTCTCAGCATAGGAGGAGCAAATGTTAAAGTCCACCACCTGGAAGCTGACCTGTGCGACGAGTCCCGCGGCGAAACCGATTCCCCGCCACCTGTCCGCCATATAGCCACTGCGTGGGATGGTATATACAAGACGCGGAGAAAGAGGGATAGAGAACTTGGTTCTGCGTCAGGTAAAAGGAACGGGAGAGAAAAGGTAGAGGAGCATACGTATATACATACATATATATAGACGGTGGGGGTGCGGAAGATCCTGGGAATAATATGGACTGGCCCTATTATTAAAAAGCACCGCGTGAATATAATACACCGGTTTGTATATGCGTATATATATATATGTGTGTATAGATATGTGCGTATATATTTTTGAATGTGAATTCGGATGGAGGGGAGGCAGAATAAGGAGGAAGATCGTTGATTCTCGAGTGCCTTAAACCGTCTGCTGGGGTTCCCTTTCCGCCCACGGGCCCCCAGCCCATCGGATCTTTCTCTCAAGAGAGATTCAAGACGAAGGGTGGAAAAAAATAGCCTTATATATACTACTGGCTCAAGGTGTTGAGAGCATATGGCAACTGGATATATGTACAGATATTAATTTTTTCTTATTCTTATCGGTCTCCAAAAGATCTGCTGGATCTTAATAAAGATGGAAAGGGCGTATTTTGAAGGAATAAAAAAAGGGAAATATAGTGTAATAGAGTAATAATATCCCTAAAATTTCTACTATAGTCGTAACTATTTTGGAGAATAAAAATACGTTTTTTGGTAAACGTTACACAATAACATAATTCTAACGTATTTTCTAGTCCCCTTTTAAACTTACTTACAAGCGTAAATACCAAACAATTACAAGCACGAATGAGATCATTAAATAAATTCATCGTGTTATTCTTGTGCTTACAAAAATTTTAGTGGTCCTCTACAAGCCTCTCGAGCATCAGATCATCGCATCAACGCAGCTGCCACACTCGCGAAGGCCATAAAACACAACGAGTCGATTAAGACACGCGACATATCAAGGAGCCCCACCACATTGACCCGGATGACTTATATTTTTTATTTTTCCACTGTTACGTTAATTTCCAAAAAAAATTTTCTAAGCTAAATGACAACTATACGTCTATTACAATGACACATCCGTTGACGCAAGTCTCCCATTACCGCATCCCGATATCGAACGTCGCTCTTTTTTTTTCTCTTACTCTCTCGCTCATCCGTCGCCAGAGGATTTCCTTAAAACAAGAGTGAAAGACGATCATAGGTCCGGGAGGAGGGCCTCAAGGGTCCAGCTGCCGGTATTGCTGGTACTGTGACGCCCGCAGGAGTTTTCCCGCGCGCATGGGACTATGAAGGAAGAAGAGAGAAAAAGAGGAAGGGAACTGTGAGTGTACATCTTCCCGCAGCAATAACAGCAGGACGTGCGTGTGTCGAGAGGAGAGCTGCCGTTTCCGGGTTCCGCTTCTCTGTGTTTAATACCCCGGCGCTTCGAGATGTGGTAAACACATATATATATCCAGTATATATGCTTTTTACTTATTCTCTCGCATCAGGGACTTGGGCACCTGGCTTCTACTTCTATGTATGAGCTTCTTCGACCTCGAGCCTTCCTTTTTTGACGCTCTTTAGCTATATGCTAATGGGCTCGTGCCGAGTTCATTATTTTTTTCCCACAAGGGATAGAAAAAAAAGTGTTGGGGTGATATGGTAAGGATGTGTACGGGAGATTTTTTAAAATAAGATTTTTAGTAACAACGACCGGATGGATGTCAGAGGATAAAAGTTAAAAAAACGGTTGTAACTTTTTTGTAGTGTAACGATTTACAAATTGAGAGTTTTGAAAGTTTAGTGGTTAAAAAAATAGGATATATTAATATAATAGAATTTTTATGGTTTTCTTAAATAATTATAACTATTGTAACGTGATAATTTAAAATGTAAAAATTGACAAGTTAAAATAAGTTATTCCGATATGTAAGCAAAAAAAGGATGATTCTCATCGCTTCACCTTTTACGAGCTTACAGTTATATCCCAATATTTACTGAGCTCTAAGAAAACACCAATTTTGAGTCCTTTTCTCGAGATTATCCAGAAAGAAAAAAGAAGCGATGAACAAGAGAGGATCCAGAAAAAAAACTGAAGGGATGCGTGTTCTTTGTGAGTCTAGAGAAAGCAAAAGAGCCACTCGATTTTTCCGGAAGAACCTACTGCTTTCGTCGCATCCTATAAATCTGAAGTTGTTCAAGTATCATTTTACTTGAGACTTGATTTGTAACTTGTTGATAGTAAGCTAACCACAAGTCTAAACTATACCTACTGTTAAACAAGATTTTTTTTATTACATGAAATAAAAAAAGTGTGCACTTGATACACATTTCTCCCCCAAGATTATTAGTGACAATTTTCTACGAGAAAACTAGTCATTTGAAAATGAAAAAAAAAGCCATAATCTTTCCAAGCTGAGAAAAACTGTGTCCTTTAGGTCATAAATCATAGGGTCCATGCTACACATAGGGTCGTACGTAGGGAGAAATGAGAGCACGCGTTATAGAAGGCGGCGTCATTTTCTTTCAAAGAAGCTGTAATTTGCAAAGTGGCCAGTACTTAGCCACATCCATGTAGTAGTCTAAGGGAAGCCTCCGCGTTGACTCTTGAAGGCATCCAAAGCCACGACACGAGCCAGAAGCCCCGCAGCCCTAGAGAGAAAAGGAGACTCACCGCTCCCACGCGCTGGTATTATAGAAAGAAAAAAGGAGGCGGCCTTAATCGCGGGAACGTCGGGCGTGTATACTCACTCACTCTCTCTTGCAATCGTGACCCCTTCTTCTTCTTCTTCTTCTTTTTCTTCTCTCTTTAATCAGTGGCTGATTCAGGGGACTTTATGGAGAATGGGTAAGTGGTTCTATACACGCCCGCAGCAAGTGGTACACATATTATAGTAGCGATGTACGACAGACGGCTTTTTCTTCTTTCGACTTTTTGAGAGTGATAGATAGATTGCTGGACCTACGGGTGTCTGGAGATTTTTTTTTTTTTTTTGATTTTAAAAATGATGTTGCAGCTGCATGAGTTTCTTTACAGTGCAAAGTTCTTAGAATCGATGTTTACGCGATCCAGAGACCTTATCGATGGCTTCGAAGAAATTCAAAGCTGATGGCTATTGACGGAGACCTTGATTGCGACGTTTTTCTACTGGCTTTTATAGGTGGAACGATCATTGAGAGTGGCGATTGATAAGAGAAAATTGCAGTACTTATTGCTAGCTAGTTTGATGAGCGGTTACTTCTTGTAATAATTGTTGAAACGGGCTAGAAGTGCATTTTTTTTTTATTTTTATTTATTTATTTTTTTTATAAAACTAAGGAAAATTGATACGCAGCTCTCTTCCTTGAGGCAAGAATAGAATACTGTACTTCAGAAAAGAGAAGGAGTAACCTGATGCGCGTGCGCGTGTATCGTCAATATATATACGTAAGCCACGAAGAACGAAAAATTGGAGAAGCAGTTATGGAGCAAGTATAACTAAACTGTCGCTTCGAATAACGGCGTTCTCGTCTTTCCGCTCGACTCGGCAAACTTTTACGCATAAAAAATATTTTTTGCCGACGCAATGAAAATATATCTATGTCTCTCTCCGGATGCGCATCAACCTTTATATTTTATTAAAAATAATAATGGCCAAGGTCAAAAATGAATATCTTTTCTTAAAATAGCTTGGTTAAAGATATATTAGTAAAAAAAATTTTAAAGACGCTTGCTGATATCTTGCAGTTATAAGTACAAGAGCTGGCCTTGCTCTCTACTCGATACTGCACAGTGAGCTGCTGCTGCTCTCGCGATGTAAATAATTACGCGCTTGGAGAACGCGTGAGTGTATATATGTATATGCGCAGTGGAGAGCGGGTGCGCCCGCGGTGTATACGACAGGTAAACATGTGCTAGAGGCGAGGTAGAAGGTAATTCTATACCTGCGTGTGCATGTATGTATGGGTATGTAGTCATGGCGAGAAAAACACGACTGCGCTGCTGCTACCGAAGTTCAAATCTTGCTCAGCTGCGCGCAGCTGGCTGTTTTATTGGTTTTGCACGTTGCTCAATTCGCGATGAAGTGCCGTTGGTTTTTCTTTTTATTTTGAATAGTAACTACTAGCGGTGTATGATTGCACGGATTTAAACAAGCTTCAAGAGATGGGAAGAAAAAAAGTTATTTGATTATAGATTTAGCACGAGCTGGCGTAAAATCATAAAGTTGAATAATTTTTTTTATAACGTTGATTGCATTTATAGCTGTGTTGTGCGTTGCAGGTCAATAAAGTAACAGATATGCGCTTTTTTTCCTAAGCTTGATGGCATTCCTTCGATCAGCATTAATTTTTATAATGTACTATATTTAATATACAATTTTTTACGCTCTATTACAACTTTGTCGTTTTATTAAAACAAAAAAAAACTTGTACTATTATAAAATTTACCGCTACATTCTATTAAATTGATTATAGCAATATTAATTTTAATTGATATAAAATTATAAAATTTCTTGAATCTTGAGAAAAAGATCCCTACATTCAAACAACCAAGTTTTATCTAAAACGCGTTAATCTTTATTGCTACATAGGGCAGGATGCCTGTATACAAGTATATTCGACAAGCCTTCAACAAATAATGAAAAAAAAATTTGTCTTCATCAGTGTCATCATTCAACCATAAAAAGCCATTGCATCCCCCATCGAATATCACTTTTAACAATGTAACGCGATGTTTCATATCCCGCACATATATATAACGAATAGGTCGTTTTGAGGGTCAGGAGAGAGCATCGTATATAGGGGGATCATCGCCCCTGGAATTTGGAAAATTAGCTGTTATACGATGATGCAGGTCGAAACGTGTCTTTCACCTACACAAATACAAGATGCTCATTGCCTTACGCAAGAAAGAAGCGAAAAAAATCTTAGCTACAGTTGAATCAGTGCCGAACGTATAAAACGTGGTTCAAAAAACCACTAACAGTCCAGTATAGTGAACTGAGAAAAGATCATTTCGGTAGTAGCAGCATCAGCAGCCCAGGGCTAGACGTTCGGTCTACTTCTCTCGCATTCAGGCTACGCTGCGACGACTTGAAGTGGTCCGGTATATATATATATATATATATATATATATAGGTAGACAAACGGCTCTGCATTGTATTGTTCGCGACGACCCCACCCGCGTCCCGACAGGGGCTTGGCCTCTCACTCTCTCTCTCTCTCTCTCTCTCTCTTTCTCTTTCTTTCTCGCGCGCGCGTCTTTGCTGTTATATACGCACTGGGATGAAATCTCTCGGAGACGGTATATAGAGCCGCTCCCGAAGCCAACAATGACGACGTGAAAGTTTTTGAGTTTTGAGAGAAGAGAATGTAAACGTCTGGTTTTGTCGATGGGTTACGAAAAACGCGATTTTTTTTTTTGGGAGTGTAAAGGAATTTTGGTGTTCTGTGTGTATATACATATGAACGCAAACCCTTTTATGTCGTATGAAAAGTGCGAGATTCTCTCAATGGAAATATAAGTGTGGTTTTTGGAAGGAAATGACGATGATGATTGTCAAGCTTTTTCAAATTATTATTATTATTATTTTTTTTTTGAGGAATGTTTTTAAAATTTCTCGCACCTGGAGAATATTTGACAATTTTTTTTTTTAGAATTAAAATAAGAAAGAGAATCTTAGGATGTTTATATCGAATACAGTGTTAACTCTCAAGGCAAATTTGAAATGTAAAAATGATAATTCACATGTCTATACCCTACGCAGGCAGAGACCATCACTCTCTACACCAGGGTTATTTTGGATACAAAAGACAGGCGATTTGAAAGTGAAAATAATCCTTTGCCACGCGAACTGACACAACCCTCGAGACTTAAAAAAAAAGACAGAATTCGTTATTCGCCAACTCAAGCATATAAAAAAAATTTATAAATAATTGTCACGTGTTTACCTCGCATCGTCCAATATTTCTCCCTCTTCTCGAGCAATTAGCATTCGCACAGCAAACTTTTGTAAATCCAGTCAGAAATTGCAAAATTATGCGAAACCTAACTCTGCAGCTTTTCAAAGTCATAATATATCCCAGTAGTGAAAAAGAGCAACAAAATACTCGAAGAACTCAAAAAAAAAAAGAAGGGAATCCTGCACGTTTAGATGTAGGATATACATAGGGCCGTATAAGAGCTCGCGTGTTGATGCTGCTGTTGTTGCTACTGCTTTTTCTTCTTCCTTTTTCTTCTTTCCCATAACGGGATCGAGAATGGCGCGGCCAAAGAAGTTGAGAGGGAGAGAGAGAGAAAGAGATGGTTTCTAGGCATCAGGATTGATTTACGCGCTTGCGTCGCTGCAACTCTCTTTCATTCGTACACTGCATCTCTCTGCGATGTGATCTCTCTTGGGTTATTCTTTGTGTCACTTGCAGTAGTCTGCTGGTGGATCTCTATGTAGCATGATGGACTATACTAGCCAATGTATGTGTACATGCCGTGGAACTTTTTTATTTTTAATTTTTTTTTTCATCGTGCAAGTTCGCGTAATGAGATTTAAATGACGGTAACATGAATCATTTTATTTGTCCCTAGGATTATTTATACGAGAGAAAGAGAGAGAGAGAGAGAGAGAGAGAGAGAGAGAGAGAGAAAGAAACGGATTTTTTGCCAATTAAGTTTTTTATGATTGAACTTTAATATAAATGAGTAGTTATTCTTTGCTACGATGTTGGAAGAGCGGATAGTTGTTTTGCAATCAAATGAATTAAGTCATTAAGTTTGTACCTTCATTCAAAAATAATTTATAGATATTAATAGTGTGAGACTTGTGTAATATTTGAATAAGAGATGTACAGCAGCTTAGACTTGATATATTCCGTTACAGTAATAAAAAAAAGTTCTTGAAGGAGAAAAAAAACATTACGTGCATAAAATGTCAAGTAGATATTATTTTTTGAGAGGAGAGACAGTAGACGTCATTGTTTAACGTTTAACGTGAGAAATTACAAGGCTTACGTATGTATGTAGTATGTAAAAAAAAATAAAAAAAAAAATGAAATAAGTGTCGCGAGAAAGTCACATGTGTGTCGCATCAGAAAACATAACAGCAATACTCTGTACACATGGCCCTTGAAAGAAAGATATAGAAAAAGGCTTAAGAGAATTATTTTTTGCATTTTTTTTATAACTCTTCGACTGCTTATCTCTTTTTCTAGAGTTATAATTAATAAATACAAGTAGTTAAAAGAAAGAATAACCGAACAGTTTGTACGTCGTTCGCTAAGGCGCCATATGTGTTCAAGTGTATTACGTGATAAGTTACGGTGTCTTTCAAGCCTCAATTATATAAGTAAGATTGCTTCCGCAAAATATTTAAAAAGTAAATAAATAAAAAATCAACTGCCTAGAGGGCAAGAGTATTTAATTACCAAAGTTTTAAAATAGCCATCGGTACCCATCAACCAGAAGATAAAACAAAACTCATCACATAATATCCAAGTTTCAAGCCTCCAGGGCACAAACCTTTCTTCACCACATCAGATCTACAATTTTTTTTTAGCGATTCGGTCGCGCCTCAACAATAAAAAGGCGAGCCAGCGCGTCTCCTCTCTATGATAAAAAAAGGGTCAAAAAAGGAATAAGACGAAGTAGAAGAAGAAGAAGAATAAGAAAAAGAGAAGTAGGAGGAGTGAAAAAAAGAGGCCCAAGAGTGCCAGAGTATAGTAGCATCAGTAACAGCAGCAGAAGCAAGCAGTTTATATAGACGAGGATGCGCGCGCGCGCGCTCGCGGAGCCCGTTGACAAGTCCGGTTCACACACGATACATAGGGCTCTGCTCTGCTTTGCTCTGCTCTCTCATCGTATATATAGTGAGCTGCAACGTTAGTGCGTTCCCACAGCACAGACGTTCAGTATATATGTATCGTATAGTGGTAGTCTGGCCCTCGACGAGAGGGAAAAAGAGGAGCAGCAGAGTAGCAGCAGCAGTGTAACGCTATACCAAGGAGTATAGTATATACACGTTGCTCGCGACGACGACGACGCAACCACTGCTGCTGATGTTGCTGACGATGAGGATATCTTTTTCTCTCTCTCTTTTACTCTTTCGTTAGTCTGCCACTCAGGAAATTCTGCATGGGTGGGCCGCCCTCGTTTTCGCTCGCGAAAGTGCTGAGAAAAAACAAAAACAACAACACCAGAGCTCGTTGAGCGTGTAAAAATACGCGTTTCATCAAGACATATGTAACGGACGATGATGATGATGATCGATTGATGGCCTTAGGGATCGGATCATTCGATTCTCTCAAATATACAACAACGAAGCTAAATCCAAGTTGTTCAAAACATGATTTTTTTATAACTCAATTTTTTTATTATACCATCAAATATTTCAATAATCAATAAATCGTCTCTACTTCCGTAGTCTCTTTTTTTCCTCTCTCTCCTATCCGAAACCAGAACCTCTATGGAATCTCGAGTAAAAGCCTACAACTGTAGCGTCTCTTCCGGCGGACGTACATCTGTACTATATAGGAAAAGCCAAAGAGAGAAGAAGTAAGTATATAATATAAAGCTCAGTCTCTCGCTCGCGCTTTGAGTAGGAGTAGTAGTAGTAGTAGTAATAGTAGTATAGGAGAAAAGCGTATAGTTACCCATCAGTAGCATCAGAGAGAAGAGGGGATGAAAAAAAAAGAGAGAGAGGCGCATCCCGCGAAAAACGGTGGAATGCTAGAGTACAGTGGAGGGAGGGGAGGAGAGGCTGCAGCACGCGATATACCTATACACACACCGCATGTGCATCGCTTGGAAACGGAGTGCGCGCATCCGAGAAGCGGCGGCAGGCTGAAGGATGAGGATGAAGAGGAGGTGGAGTAAGAGTACAGAAGAGAAAGAAAGAAAGAAGAAGAAGAAGAAGACGAGGCCCGCAGAAGAACTCTATATGCCTGAAGAGAGAGAGAGAGAGAGAGAGAGAGAGAGAGAGAGAGAGAAAGAGAGAGAGAGAGAGAGAGAGAAACAGAGAGGAAAAAAAGAGAGGAGGGAATATAAGAGTGAGAGAGAGAGGGATAGAGAGCTTGGGTTACCTGCAGGCAGGTCTCTCCTCTATCCCCCGCTCTCTCTCTCTCTCTCTCTCTCTCTCGTCCATTGTCGCGTATTCTTTTATACGCGGGTTATAAAGGAGGGAATAAGAGAGAAAGAGAGAGAGAGAGGCCCAGTGGGCCTGAGGGTAAGAGGGGAGAGACCCCGATGCTGGTGTATATAGGGACCTGCGGCTATGTGTTGTAGGTGGCTGCCGGCATATAGCCGGTGTGTGCTGTATAAGCAGCCAGCAGCAGCAGCTTGGCTACATGATGAACTTGAGACGTTGGCTGTTCCTACTCAGGGCTGGGCCAGAACACGAGACGCCAGGACTTTAAGGCAAAGTGAGAGTAGACGTTACAGCATATACTGCTATTTTTGGTTTGTGTAAATGTGTGTGTATATGCAGGAGAACACCTTGCATGCTGATCGCAAGAGAAGAAAAAGAGAATATAAGAAGGAACGGGTTACATGTAAATATGTAAGCTGGAGATGTGTGTGTATATTTTATATATGTATATATAAACATCATCGTCTCTGAGATGACTGCGAAAGGATATTGATTGCTCTTCGAAACCTTGTACGCTGCATGAGTTTTAAATCTCTCTCTTTTACATTTTATAAGCAATATATAAGAATTTTTTTTTAAATACGAAGCAAGCTAAGCTAAGCATTACAATTACTATAATTTCTTTTAACGATCGAACGTACATACTCTACTGATGCATCACTAAAATCTTTGATATATAAGCAACATCAGAAACGCAGGCTTTAATTACCTCATGTTCGACTGCAGCATCTATACGGCAAAAGATATCTAACTGCTCCTCGCGAAGTCTCTACAACGATATAGTTACAGAGGGAAAGAGAGAAGAAGCAAGCGCGATCGCTCCACTAGTTCGCTCTCGACCTCGACAAGATCGTAGAGCTTAGATCGATCGCTCGTATTGTATATATATATATATATATATATATACTCGCGGTCGCATCTCCGTTGAGTCTCTGTATAGCGTACGTGGACGTTCACCTCTTTCGTTCTTTCTCTTTCTCTCTCTCTCTCTCTCTCTAGCATAGCTGCATCTATATACCCACGCGTTTTGCAGCATCCAAGTGTCTCTTTCTCTTTCTCTCTTGGGACGTATAGGTATATCGAGGTGCTTCACGAGACAGGCTGGTATGTGTCGCCGGTTTTGGTCTGCGCTGATGCTGTTCTTCTTCACCTTTCGCGAGCTTAGAGAGAACCGCAAGCTACTACCGTACTTTTAAACGGATATACCTCGTTTGTTCATCAAACGCGATTCTTTTATATGTAGCTATGTTGCACTTTTCCTAAGGATTTATATCTTCTGCTGTATACCAGGAGATGACACTTGCGCGAAAGTATATAATAATACCTATACATATAGAAAATTCTGAATCTTGATACATTTTTCATTATGTCTGCTTTATCAAGCGTACAATAAACAAATCAAAACAGATCATTTTGTAATTGAAAACCAGCTACATAATATAATCGAGATATATATTTTTTTTAATTCCTTAGTTGTGTGCTCCTTTTTATTATGATTTTTTTTTTATTCTTCTTTTTTTTTTCTTTATGCTCGACAAGACCCGTCGCTTGGCATCTGATATCACCGTCGTCGGTGATCCAAGCTTTACCACCATTTCTTGAGGCATGTATAAGCCAGGCCGCAAGGAAAAACAAGCGAGATAGAGAGACCAGAGAGCAATAGCTCATCGTTTTCTCTCTCTCACTCTTCCTCTTCTCGCAGGGATAATCGCGAGAGAGGGAGAGGTAAAGGAATCCTAGGAGGGGCACATCTCCTATATATATACACTCTCCTCTTTGCCGTGAGGCGTAATGAGGCCGTTCTTGCGGTCTTTCGCCCGAAGGCTATCAAGTCCAAAAGCGGCCAATGGACGCGGCTCTTTTTCTCTCTTGTAGAGTATCTCTCTCTCTCTCTCTCTTTCTCTCTTTACGGCCTTTACGACGGAAATAAAGAAGAGGCGCGTTTGAAAGGCTCAGCAGCAGCAAGTATAACCCAGCTTCGAGAGACGCGGTTAATAAAGACTTTTTGCGCGCTGCCCTATTAGATACATCGTGAGAGGTGGTGAAACAGTCCTGACGAACGCCTCCAGGCACAAACTCATACACGCACACATATGCTTCATATCCTTACTAAAAAAAAAAAAAAAAATCCGACATACCATACTCAACGGAGATTTTGCCTCGAGCACAGAGTAGGGAGAAAGATAGCCAAGTCCCAAAAACGTGTTCGATTACGCTTCCTCGAAAATCCCCTAGAATCTGTCCCTCCCACGAATCTCTCTCCCTCTGCCCTCCCCCCCAGCGTATATCTCTTTTATACTATACGATGCTCTTTTTTTTCCGCGGTCCCGATCATCGTTGTCTTGGAGGCTACGTTTTCCCTGTTTATTCGCTCGGGCAATCGCACTACTCTGCTACAATTTATATATATAGCACGAGCTGTGTAATTTTCGGGCCCATAGCATTGCTCGCTTGCTTTCTCTCTCTCTCTCTTTCTTTCTCTCTCAGGGAGGGATAGAAGCAGTCGGGAGAATGGAGTTTCCGATTACGGGCTACGTACCGACAAGAAAGACAGAGAGAAAGAGAAAGGGAGGGAAAAAGGGAAAGAGGATAGCTACTATACTAGTACTTGTTGTGTCCGTGGCCATCGACATGCTTCGACGACGAAGATGGACGCGAGCGTTAGAACAAGAGCGTATTATATAGTGTAGTGTATGTGTGTATGTGTGCCTTGGATGGAAGACGAGAGAAAAAGAAATTCCAAAGGATACGATTCGATATATATAAGTGGATGTGTTCGTTTTGTTTTTCTTTCTCTCTCGGGAAAGTAAGTATGTAATTGTTGCAAGGAGCTGCTGCTGTTGCTACAGTCAAGAAGGATAATTGCGCTCTACTACGTTTACTTTTACAGGTCGTAGATTTCCAAGTTTTTTTTTTTTTTTTTTGATACTCGGTATTTTTGTTGATGCTAATAAGCATTTGTAAAAGAGTGAGTATAATGAATGGCTTGTACCTATGGCCTTGATGCCCGAAAAATATATTTGTTTTGCCGTCAGCTAACTTGAGTATAGGAAAAAAATATGTTACGTTAAAAAAAAAAGGGAAAATGTTTACGAGAAGTAAGGGATACAAGAATAAAAAAGTTCAAGCTACGAAAAAATATAAAAAAAAAAAAGAATATGATGCTAATAACGAAAAAAGGGTGCTTTGGGGAAGAAAGAGGGTTATAAGGACCAAGCAAAAAAAAAAAAAAAAAAAAAACGAGGACGCAAGGATAGAAGGAAGAAGAATTGAGGGAGGGTAGAAGGAGAGACCAGTCTCTCTTCGCGGTCTCTCGTAACATGCAATCTTCACCCATTGAAGACGCTGCGCTGGGAAACTGCAGGGTTATTATATGCTTCTCTCGTTCAATAGAGGATAGACGTGAAGGAGGTGGCCAAAGGGGCAAATCGAAACTGAAATGCCAAACGAAATGTTCGAACTAAAGAAGAAGGAGAAGGTGGTAGATGTATAAAAGTATCGGAGAACGCTAAAATATATACGAAAGTCTTCGAACTCGCTCTGGCACACGCGATATCCTGGGGAGAGGCTTCTTCTTCTTCTTCGTGGTGGTAAGGTTCGTCATTCACTGCGAAACTCTCGTACTTTTTGAAATAAAGGGGGGAAAAAAGAATCCTCAGTGTTACTTGGGATTTTGCTCTGGGCATCGAAAATCTTCAATGGAAAGGACCGCTTTAAATGACGAGTGAGAGAGGGAGAGAGAGAGAGAGTCAAGGTACGGCTATTATATTGTGCTTGACCATTTATATTTATATAGTCAAGTCGACTTTTGTTGGATATTCTTTAAAAGAAGTAAAAAAGAAAATTCTCGCGAAAAACCAAATTCCCTTGCAAAAGTTGACACTTTAAGCTTGTGTGTATGTACGTCTGTCGTACCGATTTCAAGCGCGTCTGCATTCAAGTAGCATTAATGCAAACAAAAGTCTGTTGGTCAAGTCGTCTGCTGAACTCGGTGTCGTGGAATGTCATACCAAGGGAGTGAGTCCGACACCTTGGATTACGTTAGGAGCGAGAGAAAGAGAAAGCGAAGAAGAAGAAGAAGAAGAAGAAGTGACCGCGTACTCGTAAGCGCTGCTGCATCAGCGAGAATCCGCCACGATTATTGATTCAATTGAGCGGACGCCGATCCGAATTGCCAGCGATGTCTTTGCTGGTTGCTAACAATTGTTACGATATGTGTAAGGAGGAGTGAGAAAAAGAAGCTGGAACTTTGCATTGTATTTGAACCATTTATATAACAAAATGATTTTTTGTGAGTAGATAAGAATTTAATTAAAAATTATCAATTGAGAAAATTTTAAGTCTGAAATTGAAAATTCACAAATGCTACTGAATTCAAGTACACGAAACATCCTTTATAAAGATTGAATTCATATGTAAGTATAGAGTATAAAAGAAAACAGAAGCACACACACATTGGTTATAAGCCAACTGCCATTTTTCAATCGAGAAGCCAATAACGCTTGATCGCAAACAATTTCGCTGTGACCGAGAATTGATTATCTACCAGCGCTTGCGAGAGCTAGCTGGGTTCAATTTAGCAGAGTAAAGAGGGGGGGGGGAGAAGTCGATCGGCAGCGATGAGATTCGATCCATCAGTAGCAGCAGCAGCAGCAGCTTCCAACAGCCCCTTATTCGATCATACACCACACACATACAGCCACGTATAGCAAATATAAAGTTTTCTTTCTCTCTATATCTTCTCTCAAGTCGAAAGAAAGAAACATCATCGCTCTCGGCATTGAATTCCGAGTGCCTCTATAAGAAAGAAGAAGAAGAGAGAAACGCCTCCCTCATCAACCTCAATTAAACTCCAGCATCTCGCACTTGGACTCTGTCTTGGTAGCTATATAGACTTGATGCTGCTTCTTCTTCTTCGCGCCTGACGCGACGACGACGACGATGATGATGACGACAACGACTATACGAGATGCAACGCTTGCAGCAAAAGAATTTTACTTTGAATCGCGTAAAAAATTCTTTTTACTCGCTTTTGTGTACTTACACTCGCGTGCTTTCACTGACTTGACTTTTTTTTTATGATTTCAGAGAGTAAGAGAGAAAGGTTGATTCGTTTAAATTAGTCGACTTGGGATTTTGAGTGGTAAATCGCGCAGTTGGCACATATTTTTTCTTCGTTTCTTAAGGCTGTATATTATACTTTCAACAAATGTTACAATACTGATGGTGCTATGGTATAAAGTGTCAAGCTTATCGTATTTATCGGTAAGCAACTCACGCGTATTCGCACCTCTTAGACTGCGAAACGAAAATAATCTCTCTTCTAAGAGAAGTTCTTTTCATGATGCATCTCTTGAAGAGAAGAAGAAAAAGAAAGAGAGTCGAGAGCTGTATTATTGATCCGATGGTAGTCTTAGGAAAAAAAGAAAGCCAGACTTATTCATCCTTCTTCTTCTTCTCCATCTCCTTCTTTTCTCAGTTGCATCTCATCGGTACGATCACGTGCCGCGTCACAAAGACCGCATCTCCCTCTCTCTCAAGATTTCTTTCTTTCTCTTCTTTGGTCTGCTTTATATATTAAGAGAAAAAGAGAAAGAGAGAAGCGTATTCATGCGTTTCTTTTATAAAAAAAAATATTTTTAGGGACCCGCAGCTCTTTCTTCGACAGCGAAATTATCTGTTGAAGTAAACGAGGTTTTGCTCTTTTTTTTTTTGTATTTTTCGAGGAAAAGGAGTCAATGTCCTTGTTTTCACTTTTTTTTTATAAGTATAGAATAGCTTCAGGTGTAAGTTATAATGATCGGACAAGTAATTTGTCGAATTTGATTTTTTTTAAACTGAAAATGTAAGTTTCAAATTTTATCAAATATAAAACAGATTCAAATAAATGTCATAAGCTACAAAAATGCAGAATAAAAAAAAATACAAGTAAAATAAGTCGTTTCTCTTATTATTTACAGCAGAGCATAAAGTTCCTAAACGAGAAACACGTAAAATTTATTACGTGCGTTAATGAGCCGTGAAAGTGTTATGAGTAGTCTCCCCTTAAAGGCATGTCGTGCATCTCGTCAAGCTAATCGTCAACTCTCTGCGGTCTTTATACCAATAAGCTTTCACCGCCATCAGCATGTCCGCCTTTCCGTCTTAAAAAAAAAAAAGAAGCCTATACAGCCTCACACTACCACATATAATATCAGTACGAGGAAAAGGGTTGGAGTAAAAGAGAAAGAGACATAAAAAGAGAGACTTGGAAAGCCCTTATTGAAGGACTTTCGGAAGTCGAACAAAGCCAATAGAGGGAGGCTGTAGAGAGATAAGAGAGTGCGGAAGTGCGGGGCTGAAAACGATCTTAAGTGCACGTAGTATTTGTGTGAGTGTGTGTGTGTGTGTGTGTGTCTCGCGATCGAAGGAGGCTTTTGAACACATTTAGTATAGTGTATATATAAAGGGGAGAGAATATAGTGGATCGCATTGACATGCATGCCGATGGATCAGAAGAGGTGAATTACCGTGTACAACACCGCACACACGGCAGTCAAATGGGAATCATCAGCCAAAGGTCATTGAAAGAGAGAGATGTGATGTCGCACCGCGATTGAAAAGCTCATGGGAACACAAAACAAAACACGAGACTTTAAGAGTTGTGTGTGTCCTCGGGCGCGGATGTATAAGGCTCCACGGTCATATAATATACGCATAGAGTGTATATACATATAGTAAAGAGAAAAAGAAGAAGAAGAAGAGGAGCTTGGCGTGCAGCAGCGCACTTGAAATACACACGACGGGGGTCGCGGTCGTGTGCCGGGTCATATCATTCGCGGATTAGTCGGCGCTTGAACTCTCCTTTAAGTGTAAGGGCAGCAATATCTTTATGTATACGTGTACACTTATACATGTATTATATATGCTCTCTTTGAGGCCTTAAGAGGGAGAGAGAGGAGGGACGATGATACTCTTTTGATATAAAAGCCGTTCGGATCGTTGAAGCTGTAGCTGCTGCGTTATTATATATTGGGAAGGGGGCTTTGAACCTATATGCTCTGTATGAGTATTACTGCCTGGCGGAGGAAGAAAAAAGGGTCCCTGCTGTATATACCGCGAGATCTCTCTCGTTCTCTCTTCAAGCGCGTGTGTCCCACTTCCGCTTGGATGAGGAACAGAAAGGGAGGACGCGTCCGGCTTGCTGCTTTATATCGTCGTTTCCCCCCCCTGTACATATATATGAAACGTTTACGTGCAAAGGACCGACACGGGATCGAGACCCTCACGATCTCTCGACTCTGCTATATATATGAAGCTTGTATTAATGGCTTGTTTACAGTTGCCCCTCTCTTGCAAGTGGTATGCACAACATTACACAATTGCATATCTCAGCTATTTTCGATTTGTAAATGCTCCGAGAGAAAAATTTGACGCAAGAAAGGCGAAAGCTAAACTCGGGGGTTATGCAAAACTGTCTCGCGAAAGCGTCAAGCTAGTGTCGAGTTGCTCTCCCTCTCTGCGTATACCTCTTTCTAGCATATTCATAATATACATACACCACGATGTTGCGGCTCCGTTTTAACGCGCTTGCTTCTCTCTCTCTTTCACTTTTTACTCTTGCTTGCTTGTAATAACGTTGTTTTTCCTTTCTTACTCTCCTTAAAGGCGGGATTCCATTGTGCACTTCTTGCAGCTGTATGTGTGTGTTTTTTCGGTTTGTTTTTTTACAAACGTTTTTTTTTTACATTTTGCGGTATGCAAAGTCTCGGCTTTCACGTGTATATAATTAAACGCGCGACTACGGTCGGTTAAAGTATAATATATGTGGAAAAATTATAGTCCCTTGTAGTATATAGATTATAATAAAAATTCAAGTTAACCTGCTGCTATACTCAGGTCTAATAAAACAACAACAACAACTAGACTGATTCAAGGCTGATTAGTCGAGGCAACTTGATGCTGTACTTAATAATCCTTTATGTAACCAAGTTATCTTGTTGTAAAGATGAAAAGTAAACAAGCGCAGGCTTGTGGACCACCGATCCGTACCGATTAATTCAAATTCCACAAGAATAGCTTTTGATAGGATACCAAGGTAAGATCATCAATTCTCAAGAGGGCCCCCCCCCCTTCAAAAACCGCAGAAACCCTGCATTCTTTCCGACCGCGGCAATAGGGACGGGAGAACAAGATCGGGTGACGAAAAAGTTCGATGGATATAAAGCAGCCCTTGACGATTATCTGACAGGACAGTAAAGAGGAAAAAGAGAAGTGCAACTTGCTGTACTCGTGTGAAACCAGAGGCACAAGTGTATGTATGTGTACTGGAAATTCTTCTCAGTGCTTCTTATTAGCTTGATTTTTAGGACTGTGTCTTTTTATAGTGAGGTGTATATATACAGGTATCTCTCCACAGGAATCTGATTTTTATTTTAATTATAGAACCTGATACGAATTATATATCAAACTTATCTTTTCTCTGGCATATGTTTGAGAAGTGAACTGGATATTGATACTATGCAATAAAAATGTAGATCTTGGGAATGGCAAAGTTGTCAAGCTCTGTTTCTACATTTGCATTCAGGTATGCTGCAACATTTTATACTCGTATCAATAACATACCAGTTCGATGACTAGCTTTACAAGTTCAATCGTGAATAAAAAGAGAACTTGACAAAATCTGAGGATCCAAATAGATTAATCATTTATTTTGACAGAATATCTTGACAGCATTTATTAGTATCCGGCCAACGCAAATATGCTAATTTTTGCATAATTTAAAAAAAGGAAAAAAATAACGAAGAGCATCACGCATCATCAAACGCGATAAAGACACTCTGTCTGAACTCAGAGAAAAAGAGAGAGAGAGAGAGAGAGTTGTGTTGGCAAACTGGTTTCTTTCGGCGGAAGTCGGATTAAAATCGGCGCGTCTGAAAAGACGCTCGATCCAGTTACGCATAGCCGTGGCAAAAGAAAATAAATTTAACGCGATATAAAGGATATCTATATGTATACGTAAGCGTATATATGACAAAAGAAAAAAAATTTTTAAAAAAGAATCGAGTCAGCTGCAGGTGGTTGGACTCAAAATAAGAGTATATATAATGTATATAAGAAACTTGCGACAGGAAATGCTGCTGCTTGGAGAGCAGCGTTGTTTTCTTTTGTGAATTGCTAGTTGACCTTCGTGTTGTACGAGCAGGAGGTAGAGGAGGAGGTATATAACCTGTGCACGTCATGCAAAAATCTCTGCATTAATTCTGAGAGATATAGCAAGGACGAAAGTGTAGCAGCGAGCCAGTGATTAAACGGCCTTTCCAGAGTAAGATAAATAATTATTTTACAACGGAAATTGTGGATAAGCAGGCGATAAATTTTGTTTCATGATAACGTGATTTAATTTTTTTGCTCTGTTTTTGAAAAGTATTTATTGCAAGTGTGTATCTTGGAGAGAAAAAAAAAATTATTTTATACAAAGAAAATAAATTACGCTTGGGTCAGTGGTACAGTAGATAATAATGATGCTTATTTTCTATTAAATCAAATTATTTGCATCTAATGTTAACCAAGCCTTTTCACTAAGGTAATTTTGAAATAAACATTAAGGATGCACATAAAGAAGCTGTTTGCATGTAAATTGAAAATCTACCATGAATGAGATGTAATTAGATATCGTAATTCATATATTCCAATTTTCGAAAAAAAATTTATTCTCAAATTTAAATTATCATCTCATCTGCATAATTTTCTAAACCCAAAATCATGACACCAAAAAACAAGGAAAATCATCTAAACACACTTCTAAATTTTCCCTAAATGATGTATTTAAATGCATAACATATTTTTTCGATGATCCTTGCAAAGATGAGTTCACGTGCGTTTAGAAGAGGCGCATCAGCAGAGTATATACATACCTCTTCGACCCATAGTGTATACAGAGGAGCACCAAAGGCATTTCGTGAAATCCGGCATCTCTTCTTTCTCTCCTCCCTCCTCCCTATATCCATCTTTCTTTTTCTATGCTTAGCAAGTCGCGCCAGGTTGTTCGTATGAATGGAAGAAGCCTTGAATGAATACCACCCCCGTTAAACCTTCGCAGCAGGGTGCCTCTCTCTTTCTTTCTCTCTCTTCCTTCCATCTAAACGAAAGAACAGGCTAGAGTCCGTCCGCAGGACTCGTCCTCCCTATATGTGTGCCTTTCCTTGCTGTTGCTGCGTTGCCAAGTCTACACTCTCGTGCTTCTTTTCTTGTAGGCTTTCTCTCTCTTTTTTTTCTGTCTTTCTTTTGCTCGGCAGACTCACCACCAACTCCCCTCTGCCCATGGAATTTTGGGGTCCCCTCTCTCTCTTGGTCTTTACGACAATTCCAGATTTTTTTTCTTCTTTTTTTCGGGATGACATTTTTTTCAAGGAATTTTCTCTCTTTTTTTTTTACCTTAAAGTCGATGGGGGTACTTTGTGGTGGGCAAAGTCGTAAATAAATTTGCGTAATTGACGTATGTTTTCCTTATGGTAGCTGCATCAACGTCTTATTACGATGATTTATATTGCTTCGATTTTAAAACCTTGTTGAATTATTTTTTTTTAACCAGTTTTTTATTTTTTAATAAACCTCTTTTATATTTTCGACTATATAAATAGTGTTTTATATAATTTAATATAAATTTAGCATATCATAATTATAAATTAATATAATTTAATACATTTTAAATTATTATAGTCAGAATTAAAATAATCAACGAATTTTCAAACAACATTACCAAGTATTTAAAATACCACCAAATAAACTCTTCCCCTAAAAAACAAAAAAAAAATCCAAGCAGCAGAAAGCGCCAGGTTGCATTCCAATACCTCAGTAAAGCCAAGTTAAGAGAGAGACCCCTAAAAAGCCCATGTCGACCAATAAACTGTAAGAGGCACGTGCTCTTCCTTGAAAATTTATAATCCAACACACGGGTAAAGAGCAAAAAAAAAATATATATCCAATTCACCCCATCCTCTCTACCAGCAGCACCAGCAGCATATCACATTTATACCCGCGAAACCGGTCGTCCACACGCGCGTCGTCGTATGCAAATGTAGCTACACGTATGCGCGACTGTATACAAGAGACTCGTGCGTAAGCGTAAAGCTAAAGGTAGAACCGAGAGGAAAAAAAGAGGAAGGAAGCAGCAGCAGCAACAGCCGCTTGGGGGACGTTCCTCTCTAGGTTTATATGAGTACAAAGCTCTTTCTATCTATCTCTTTCCCTCGAGTTCTCTCGACTCTGAAGTACCGGCGCAATTTCATCCGGCAAGCTTGAAAGTGCTTGCTGAGAGAGAGAGAGAAAGAAAGAGGGAAATAGAGCTGGTAAACGAAGTGGAGTAGATTTGCAATTAAATGGCCATAGTATATGGGGCTATCTACTATACTTGCCGCCGCTGGGGGTTTGATGATGACAGGAAATGGATTTTCTGCTTATTTTGCATAATTTAAGCTGATGCTTAACCACTTGCACGCATATTTCTGTTTTTTTCAGGTGCTTCATATCCATATCATGCTTCTATAAACTTCAGTTATTAAATAGAGCTTTAAAATAATAATAATACAAATCAAATTAGTTTTAAAAAAAAACCTATTTAAATTTATCGTAAAAATTAGAGTCAACTATAATAAGGTAGTAGGTTCGACTATAAAAGAACGTGTCAAAAGAAAGCACTTCAGTCAACCCGAAATCGGTGAACCACCGACCCCGAGAAGCAAAACCTTAAGTCGCACGTGCAACAGGCGCTCACTAAAAGTAGGGGAGCTGCTGCAGGGACCTTAGATTCGGGCCGAGGTATCATTTCATTAGGTCATTAAACAATCAACCCAGCCTAAGAACCTTCGCACATACACGAGAGAATTTGAGGGAGAAAGGGAGTAAGAGAGAGGTGCAGCATGCGCCACTTGCCTCTGTATATACACTATTCGAATCCAACACTCTGCTTGTCTCGTCATATGTATGTACGCAAAGAAAGGTTGGCGAGTATAGTAGTATAGTTATATAGCGCTGACAGCTGCTGCTACTGCTGCTTATATACGCGTGTACGCGTGTACACACGCCTTGTCCCTTGTAATTTATATTATATAGGATATACGCGCGGGCAGCTCCCTCGAAGTCACGCCGCGCCGAGAGACCACTTGTCGCATTTATTACTATATATACTTCGTTTTAAGAAGAAAGAGAGAAAGAAAGAGAGAAGATTTCTTATATTGGTGATCTCTCTGCCTCTGTGTAGTGTGCTTTCTAGCGCCTTTATTGTCCCCCCGCGACATCCAGACATTTCCATTTTATTAGTTCCCTCTCCTTCTCTTCATCTTACTTGCTCTTGGTTTTCGGTTTCTTCTCCTGTGCCTCCACAGTTTATTCTCCTTATTGATTTTAATGCCTTTTTTTAAGAAGAGTAAAAGAAAGAGAGAGACAGAGAGAGAGAGAGAGAGAGAGCTACATGTACTTTCGTAAACTTTTGATTAGCTTGAAAATCAACAAGTGGCGTTATGAGTTCCTTGTGGATTCTTTTACGAGCTTTTATGTTCCAACAGAACTAATATAGATCGAGGAGAAAGTAAGCTTGAAATCGTTAATTCTAGTTGACCGAATGGCCTGTCAATTTGTCAATATTTAAAAAGCACAATTCGAGAACCTACTCAATAAGCCACTCATCTATATTCGCCTATATTCTTGATCACTACAATACAAACTCGACGAATTTCTTAGAAACTTAGTCATCCTCGCATTTTTTATTTCACTCCTTTTTTTTGAATCTATAACTCATCCTTAATATAGCAAATTAAGCGGCAATACATTAAAGACATCGAAGATGTAAAAAATAAAATTCCCGCGCGTATGACCAAAGTCTCGTGGGCTACTATTGCTTAAATATAATAGAGTCGAAAGATTCTTGCGGTTCAACATCACTTGCGAACCAATCGCCAATGACAATCGTTCTAGCAGTATATCATATATAAAGCGAGTATGATGACGCATTAATGTATTGCGAATCACCTTGCCGTAAACTCTGCTTGTACTCAAACATACATACATACATATACTTGCTGCTGCTATTGGATATGTCAATAGCAAACAGCTGACGATTTGCTAGTCATGTGTGTCCTGATTCTTGTATATGATCCACTCGTGACTGGCTGATATATATTATATATATTATTATTGGAGAAATGTAATTCCTTAATATAAGACTCGTATTATTTTTTAATCATACTGCCGACACACAAACGAGTGTGAGGATGATAATAAATTTTTATTGAAGCTCGTACGATCTTATTTGAAGATGGGAGACACATACACGCGCGCGCTCGATGAAAATTCAAGAAGATACTCATCTGTGAATTATTGTCGCGTGCTTCTTATGTCATCTCCATATATCTTTGAATATATGAAAGGCTATGCAATTTATATACTGGTTGGAGACAAAACTGTGAAGTCATCGCTTATTCGTACAGGAAAATTTTAACAAATTCACGCTCCAATTCGTATAATATAACGAATAGTCGGCATAGTTTACGGATTGGATTAAATTGTTCAACCTTATATGCATATCAGAAACAATTGTTATTTCTTTTCTTTTTTTTTTTTAATTCAATATCCATCCTATGATAAAATTAAAGTCCGATCAACAGTTTTAAGGCAAGTAAAATTTTCGATTACTTAAAAAATTCAAGAAAAAATCATCCAACAAAAGACCAGTACTCGTAAATACACATTATCATCATCATCATCCTCAAAGTAGTGCCCAAGTGTGTACATTCCTTACTGGTGTCAGACATACACGGCACGCGCCGCTACCAGAATCTCCAACATGTTTTTTCCCTCCTTCATATATGACAACAGCGTTAACATACATATATCTCATACGTACGTAGTACATATACATACATCGAGTTGTCGGTCGGAGAGTGATGATTCAAATTTTTATTGTCCCGAGTATGGAGGCATTGCGCTCTTCAATAGCCCATGGGTATATACATACACGACACACGTGAATTACTGTCCCTTTTTATTCTGTCTCTCTTTCTTTCAGTCTCACTCTCTCTCGTGTACGAGTGAGCTGATCTCGTTTTGATCGGCGCGCGCGCGCGTCCTTTCGGATCGTCGCATCTATTTTCGTTGATGAGTATGGAATGCGAGCGATGACTAAGGGTCCATATGATCCGTACTCCCGGCGCCTCATACTCCATCTTTTCTTTCACTATTCTCTACTGTATCATAACTTCTTTATAGGTAGTTTTTCTTTTTTTTTTTCTTTTTAAATAGGGTGGTGTTTTGTTAGAATTTTAAAAATCTGTTCAAAGTATTGTCAAACCTGTTGAAAGTACGGATAAAGTTTCAAAATATCACTTATAGTATTTAAAATAATTTAGTTTTTTTTTTTTTTTTTTTTTTTT
>JAPYZE010002894.1:0-14625 GCA_030522805.1 Leptomastidea abnormis | reverse complement strand
AAAATCCTCTGACACTTTTTTTATTGAAATAACAAGCAACTTTTTCCCAAAGTTTGAGCCAAATCCAGGACCCAAAGACCTGAACCTCCCCTTGTAAGTCTAATTTACAATCTGATTTATTTGTACAGCTAATACTTTATAAAGATCTTGCAATTTATAAAATAATACTTTGAAATGAAAATGGTATCAAGTAAAAACATTTTTTTTAAAAATTATTAATGTAAAAAGGATGTTAATAGCACAAAACTCGTCTACTTTACATAATATAAAGATGTTTATTGTTTGTAACATTTTTAGCGTTTTTATTTTTTGATACAAAAATATGAACTTAAAGAGGGATTCCAGTTCTGCATAAATCTCTACGGTAACATTTAATAGTGGCATGTGATTTTGAATGAATCTTACATGTTATAATTGTTAAGAAATAATACATAAAACGCAAAAAAGTTTATTTTATTTCTTCCAATGTACCTAAATTATCGACTTAACGTAATTTTCGATTACATCAATGAAATTAATTTAATAGAATATTATCTATCATATTACAAAGTTGAAAGTAATAATATTGTTGGCACCTTAGAAAATTCTTGCTACGAAATATTTCGAATCATTCGTGATTGTCACAATGAAAATCACTTAAGGGGGTTCTCATGCTATCCGATTTTCTTAGGAATGTCTCAAAAAAATTAATAAAAGTTAATCGCGATAAAACTAATAACATACTACTCAAATTTCAAAAGACTCAGCTTTACCGTTTTCGAGAAAATAAGTACCAAAGTTAACCTTTTTAACATGATCTCTATAGCGAGACTATATCAAAATACAACATAATTTTATGCTCATATCTTTGTAAATTTTCTGAAGAATTAATTAAAAACGAGTATATTAAAGATAAATATAATTGAAATTAGTACACAAAATTTGGGAAAGCCTAGCTTCACCGTTTTTAAATAATATTGATTGAAAAAAGGAACTTTTGGTCTTAACGATTGTTTTTGATTTTTTTTACTAATTTATGATTATTTTCTTTAATCGTTAATAATTTTTGACTAATTTTATGAGTAATTGTCTTTATGGCATTTGCGAAAAAATAGACCTTTTGACGCTGTCCGAAACTATACCTACCGCCGTGATAAACCCATTAATTGCTTAATTAAATGTTATGGCATAGACTTATGCGTAATATATTATGCCAATTTTTTTTTTCTTCGATTTATTCCACCTTTTTTCACCTTGGGCGCCGCCAAAGTAGAATTTTGGGGTTAAATAATTGTCTACGAGTTTTGGGAGAGGTGTAATAAGCCAAAATAAAAAAAAATATTTTTTATGAGAATTAAATTTTTAGTAATAGAAGCACTCAAAATTGAATGATGAATGACTTTTTTTTATTTAAAAAATTTGTAACCCTGACTATGTGTAATAAATTTTCAAGCTAAATTATGTTTTTAATATAAGCTTAAAAGAAGGGCTAAATTTTTGTAATAGTTATATTCAATTAAAATGTCATTGATTGAACAAAAGTAGTGGTTTAAATTCATTTACACAAAACTTGTAGCTATAAGTCATTTGCTGTTACACTACTTTTAAAGTCATAAAACAAAATAAGGAAAAAATCCAATAAAAAGTTTTATCGAAATATTTATATTGAAAAAATAAATGTTTAATTAATAACAAGTAGTCAACACTAATCTGTTACTTTTTAATCCATAAATAAAAAACGTTGTATTTTGATAATAAAAATTTTTAACGATGCAAATACAGGAAAAACGTAATGTTTAATAAAGATAACTTATCTTTATAAAACGACGAAATAAAACGTAAAGAATATGTTTAAAATTCACGCTCTAGTGAGAGCAACAACAAGTGTCATTTCAAGTTTGTAAACTATATTTTAAGTATTAATATAAGATGTGGTGGTTATTACTTTTTCTCTTTCTCTGTGCTATGAACTCATCGTTTTCTTATACATACATTGGTACTGAAAATACTCTGAGACAAAACATATTAGATTTATTTGAAGGCAAATTGAAATTCTCTGAAAAAACATTACCATTTTACAAAGGAGAACTTTCTGATACGACTCCAAAAAATAATAGTCAGTATGACTTTATTATTGTCGGAGCAGGTAGTGCAGGTGCTGTGGTTGCATCACGTCTCAGTGAAATTAAAGATGTCACGGTCTTACTACTTGAAGCAGGAATTGAAGAATTTCCATTAATGGATATTCCAGATTTAGCAGGACCTTTAGAATTTAGTGATCAAATCATGTGGGGGTATCGGACTGAAAGTTCGAATAAATATTGCCGAGGTTTTACCGATAGAAGATGCGCTTGGCCAAGAGCAAAGGTAACAGGTGGCTGTAGTATTTGCAATTACATGGTTGCAACAAGAGGAAATAAAGAAAATTACGATCAATGGGCATGGATGACTAAGGATAAAACTTGGTCTTTCAAAAATATGTTGAAATATTTTAAGAAATTGGAAGACTTCAATGTCAGAGGCGTGGAATTTAATAAGAAATGGCGTAACAGAGAAGGACCTTTGCATATTTCAAGTTCACCTTATAATACGGATTTAGCTAGAGCTTTTATCGCAGCAGGAGGAGAACTAGGATATCCAGAGGTTGATTATAATGGAGAGGAACAGATTGGTTTCTCTTACTATCAATCAACTGTTATAAATGGCGAACGTTGGAGTACCAACAGAGCATATCTTCATCCTGCTAAAAATCGAAGTAATTTATTTTTATCAAGAAATTCTCACGTTAACAAAGTACTAATAAACGAGGAATCAAAATCTGCTTACGGTGTGGAATTTACAAAATTTGGTGAAACAATTGTTGTTAAAGCTAAAAAAGAGGTTATCGTGTGTGCAGGAGCGATCAATTCCCCTCAAGTTTTAATGTTATCTGGAATCGGACCAACTGAGCACTTGAGCGATCTTGGCATTAATGTTATTAAAGATGCGCCAATCGGATTCAATTTAATGGACCATCCAACTTATGGTGGTCTCGTTTTTAAAACCAACGTTAAAGCAAACCCTATTGATTCAAATATTACAGATCCTCGAAACCCTGACATAGAACAATATATAACACAAAGAAATGGTACTTTAGCACTAGGACCAGGTTTCGAGGCCTTAAGTTTTGTTAACGTAGATGATCTCAAATCCTTGAGTGGATATGTAAATATGGAAATAATATTTGGTCCTATTAGTGGAATAAAAGATCCGGTATTATTACGTATTCTTGATGTCTCGAAAGAAAATCAAGAGTTATTATCTGCTGAAAAAATCGAAGATGTTTCTTGGACTTTGTGGCCAACACTTCTTACGCCTAAAAGCCGTGGGAGAATACTGTTGCGGAGTAAAAATCCAAACGACAAGCCTAAAATATATCCTAATTATTATGATGACCCAGAGGATGTAAGAATAATGATCAAGGGAATAAGATTGGCAATTGAAATTTCCAAAACTAAGGCATTCCAAAAATATGGTTCAGAAATAGTAGAAATTCCATTACCTTGTCAAACCCATGAATATAATTCAGATGCCTACTGGGAATGTGCACTGAGAACTTATAGTAGTACACTTTATCATCCTTCGGGTACATGTAAAATGGGACGAGAAGATGATCCAACTGCGGTTGTCAATTCAAAATTGCAGGTACTTATTTTAAATATTTTTGGTAAACGAAACTGATTAAATTGTTAAGTAAATAAATATGATTATTTACAGGTTATAGGAATCAAAGGCTTGAGAGTAATTGATGCTTCTATTATGCCATATATTATAAGTGGACATACAAATGTACCAACAATTGCTATTGCTGAAAAAGCTTCTGACGTCATAAAAGATGACTGGGGTTATGGGCCACAAACTCCACCAAGTCATAGCAATTGAATTAGATATTATCAGATAATCAATTTTAGAACGTACAATAAGTCTTAATAATATATTTGAAAAATTGACATTATCAAGGTTGATTACCGACAAAGTTGATGTTTATAATATAATAGTTTTATTATTATTATTATTTTAATTATAAAATTTTATGTGAATATATTAGTTTATAATGTTATGAAAAATTTATTATTTATTTAACAATTAATGCATTTTTTCGCATCGAGCATCCCTTCACAAATTAATGCATTTTTTCTATAAATTAATAATATAATTATGTTGACTTGGTTATTCGGATCATATTTGAGATTTATTTACATTTTAAAATTTTTTAATTTAAAAATCATAAAAAATTCATTCATCATATTATTATTTTTAGACTATCAGTTTAGCTTCGATGAATATTTTTTTATGCCAAGTAGTGGGCACAAAACAATAAGTTTTTCTTAATCAAAATATTATTTAACGATAGTTAAATAAAGGAAAACAAAACTAAATAATAATAATAATAATAATAATATCCAAAAATAAAAGATAGATAATAAATATTATAAATTACTTAAAAGAATTGATATTGCAGCAGATAATAATTCATGCAAAAAAAAATTAAGCATTCATTTTATTTCAAGCATAGAAGTAGCAGAAGTACCGAAAAAACGTTTCTTGCAAAAATGTTTGAATGCTTATGCACTCTCTGTTCAAGCGTTACTAAAAAAATCAGGTGTTTTTTGCTTGCAATTTACACATAAGAAATTAATGCTATTTCAAAAAACTTTTAACAGATCAAAACATGTATAGTAATAAATAATCAATAGTAATCTGCCTCTTATTTATTCATAAATATTAATGTTACATTCTTAAGATAAAATTTTCTGTTGATGCAAATGCAGGACAAATGTATTGTTTTATAAAGATAACTTATCATTATAAAAAAATGAAGTAAGGCCTCAAGATCTTCTTTACAACACATTTTCAAGTAAGATACACAGTCAAAACATTTTAAGCTTTAAATCTAGATTTGAATATTAACGTAAAATGTGGTATTTAGTGGTGTTTCTATTAAATTGTGCCATAAATTTATCATTTGCTTACACATACGTTGGAACTGAAGATTCTCTAAGACAAAATATATTAGATTTATTTCAAGATGAATTAAAATTTACCGAACAAACACTACCGTTTTATAAAGGAGAACTTTTTAATACAACTCCAAAAAATAATAGTCAATATGACTTCATTGTTGTCGGTGCGGGAAGTGCAGGTGCCGTGGTTGCATCTCGTCTTAGTGAAATTGAAAATGCTACAGTTTTATTGCTCGAGGCAGGAACTGAAGAATTTCCATTAATGGATATTCCAGCTCTGGCTGGAGCTTTAGAATTTAGCGATCAAATCATGTGGGGATATCGAACGGAAAGTTCGGATAAATATTGCCGAGGATTTACGGAGGGGAAGTGTGTTTGGCCTAGAGCAAAAGTGACAGGTGGGTGTAGTATTTGTAATTACATGGTTGCCACAAGAGGAAATAAAGGAAATTACGATAAATGGGCATGGATGACTGGGGATGAATCTTGGTCTTATGAAAACATGCTAAACTATTTCAAGAAATTAGAAGATTTTAATGTTAAAGGCGTCAAGTTTAATAGAAAGTTTCATAACAAAGGTGGGCCTTTGCATATCACTAGTGCGCCTTACAATACTGATCTAGCTAAAACATACATTCAAGCTGGAAAAGAATTAGGTTACCCAGAGGTTGATTATAATGGAGAGGAACAGATTGGTTTTTCTTTTTATCAGTCTACTGTTATAAATGGCGAACGTTGGAGTACCAACAGAGCATATCTTCATCCTGCTAAAAATCGAAGTAATTTATTTTTTTCGAGAAATACTCATGTTAATAAAGTATTAATAAACGAGGAATCAAAATCAGCTTACGGTGTGGAATTTACAAAGTTTGGTCAAACATTTGTTGTTAAAGCTAAAAAAGAGGTTATTGTGTGTGCAGGAGCGATCAATTCCCCTCAAGTTTTAATGTTATCTGGAATTGGACCAGCTAAGCACTTAAACAACCTTGGCATTAATGTCATTAAAGATGCTCCAGTAGGATTAAATTTGATGGACCATCCAACTTATAGTGGTCTCGTTTTTAAAACCAATAATACGGCGAATCCTGTTGATTCAAATATTACCGATCCTAGAAATCCTAGCATAAAGCAGTATATTACGCAAAGAAACGGTTCCCTAGCATTAGGAGCAGGTCTCGAAGCTTTCAGTTTTGTCAACGTTGATGATCTTCGTTCTTTAAGTGGATATGTCAACATGGAAATAATGTTTGGTCTTATTAGTGGAATAAAAGATCCAACCTTAATGCGTCTCCTTGATGTATCAACAGAGAATCAGAAACAATTAACTGCTCAAAAAATCGATAATGTAACTTGGACTTTATGGCCTGCACTTATTCAGCCTAAAAGCCGCGGAAGAATATTGTTACGGAGTAAGAATCCAAACGACAAACCTAAAATATATCCTAATTATTTTGATAACCCAGAAGATGTAAGGGTAATGATCAAAGGAATAAGACTAGCTATTGAAATATCCAAGACAAAAGCTTTTCAAAAATATGGTTCAGAAATTGTAGAAATTCCATTACCTTGTCAAAATTATTTATACGATACTGATGCTTACTGGGAATGTGCACTGAGAACTTATAGTAGTACACTTTTTCATCCTTCGGGTACATGTAAAATGGGACAAGAAGATGATCCTACGGCTGTTGTCAACCCTAAATTACAGGTGTATATTTAGAAATTCAGTTAGATAAACTTTTATGATATTAATTTATTAAAATAATGTAATTTATTTCAGGTTATAGGAATTAAGGGCTTGAGAGTGATCGATGCCTCTGTAATGCCCGATATTATAAGTGGACATACAAATATACCAACTATCGCTATCGCTGAAAAAGTATCGGATATCATAAAAGAAGAATGGGGTTACGGACCAAATAATTTGCCAAGCTATTGCAAGAAAATCAAATATGATCAGATTATTAATAAAACTTACGAAGAATCAATAATTTACTCAAAGTTATGATGATTGTATTGAAAAGCTTGAAAAATAACAACTAATATGAGTATTCAAAAAAATATTTATTAAATTGATAAACTTTGGGAGTTATTATTTTCTAAGGGACATAATAAGCTGTTTCTTTCCCTGTTTTGAGGTCAATAATACAGTCACTATCTGTCGAACGAAAAAAAATATTATAATATTATGAGGTAACGCCTATAACAAAGCTACTTGATAATGGTTTTATACATCGTTTTATTTAAATGATGTCTTCAAAAAGACCCTATCAGAAAGCTGAAGAAAAAATACGTCGAAAACGGATGTTCAGTTACTTTTTTTTATGTTTATAAATGCGTTGTAAATGCATTTTGAAAACGAGAAGTTTTGATGCGCACGTGCCGACCTGGGAAGATCGATACAAAAAGTCTCAAATACGTAATTATAAGATGTTAAGTTCAAAGTTTATAGTTTAGAAAATTCAAATTATTAAAATTATTTTTCCAATAATCGATGAGTTCAAATTTGCATTGTTCCGAATTTCGATTCTTATAAGAAATGAATAAAAATGAAAAAAAATTGGAAAGCTCTTTAAAGCCAACTTTAAATGCGGGCAAGCTGTAGTAAGATTTGGCTGTTTGAGCTGTAGGTGGAATCATCGTATGTTAGTAAATTAAAATTTAAGCAGATGCTACTTGAGAAAAATAGCTATTAAAAAAAAAACATCAGTAACAGTACGAATTTTCATCAGTGTATTACTTGAGCCGTTAATACAAAAAAGAAAAAAAAAATAACAACTAAAAAAAAAATAAATAAACAATATTTAAAGATAATGTAAGAAACAGCCATCGACGTTATACATCTTTTGGACTCTATACCTAAAATTACACGTAAACGTTAGTTTCCAACGGACTGCTATAGTCATGATTGACATGCGACAGTGCCACTCGAAACAGTCAAAACACGCTTAACCACTCCCTCCTCCCTCCTTCTCTCTTCCTGTTTCTCCATCTCTCTCATTCTCTCTGGTCACCCTCAGCAGGTCTATCTCTCACTCGATTTCATGCCTTTGGCATGGAGCTCAACTGCATATATCGCGTATCTCGCGCTTATATATGTATACGTATTACGCGTCTGGTCTTGACGCGTACCAGTCGGCTTTTGCCGCTATATGTGTGTACGTCAATCAAAGCTGAATTTCTCTCTATGCTTTCTCTCTCTCTCTCTCTCTCTCTCTCTCTCTCTTTTCATATATCTGGATGTCCGGCTCTGTTAGCTATGTGAAAAGGATTATTACGGCCTTTGTCGGGAGTAACTATAAATGGAGGAAAGAGAAAAACTACTGACAAATCTCCAATTTTACCAAGCCTTTAACGTGAATGCGCGATATGAACTCTCACTGAACTATAATCGACTTTATATCGTCGACAAAGCGAAGAAGGATTTTCCTACTGTTTGCGGTGATCAGACCGTTTAGAATGGATGACAGAACCATATATCGAATGCAAAATTGATTTTTAAAAAAGAATATTCCGCAGAATAAAGAGTTGTCGTCGTCGTCGTCGTCGTCGTTGTTGACGTCGTAGTCCTCGTAGTCGTCGACAGTTTTATTGGAAAAATTTTCCATTCGTTTGCTTTTACTTTTTTTTTTGTCGTTCTCATAAAAATGAAAGGATTTCATAAACCTATTTTCTATATGAAATTCAATTGATCAAAGAAAATTTTTGATTGTGAGAGTGAATTCTAATTGTGCAAGTGATTAATAATGTCAGTCTCACAGTAGCACTTTGGGGGATATATTTCCTTAGATCATTTGAAACACAAACAAGCGTACGCTATTCCGATATCCCTAATTGATTAACTATGGGAAGTCATGCGTAAAGAGCAAGTCTGATTTAACCATAAGGCAAATGATTTCGATTTTAATTAACGAAATACTTAATCATCATAATGATTTTTTTAAAAATTAACTAAAATATGATTTGATTTGTTAAAATTAAAGATTAAATTACAACAATTATTGGACTATCAAACAACTTTCAGCCCCACACCATCGAATATATATATACGATCTTGACAATAATACCGCGCTCAAGTAGAAAATTCCAAGAATGGTCAGACAAGTAGAAAATAATTGCCTAGCAGGATTAACTCTGTCTGATCGTTTGCAAACCGATGGACCTCGACACTTGAACCGCAAGAGCGCTCTGAAGCGCATAACGATGACGCATTCCTTTTTCTTTCGATTCTTTTTTTTTTATCTTCCTGTTTTTGCGTAAAATCTCGCGGCACTTTTTTTTCTTATGCGCACAGCATGGAATCGACCGCCAGTGCGTGCGTGATTGATAGCAGGCGTGCGCGTTCAAACTCTCGGGGAGGGTAAAAGAAAAAAAAGAGAAGCTCTTGCGCGCGTGCATTAATCACAATGTGAGAGAGAGAAGGGAGAAAAGTGCCGCTGACTAAGCGATTCTGTAAGCGGAAATTAAGTTCCGTATATAGTCTCTCTCGCTCTCTTGAGTACTATCTCTCTCTTTTGAACGCGAGGGTAATAGTGAAGAGACTGTGGGTACTTCGACGAAGCTGGTCGAGTTACTTCGATGGTTTTTAAGAGATTTTTCACTTTTTGTTTTCAGGCTCTACAAAGTATCTTGACATATAGGTGTAGGTCTCAAAAGTGCGTTGAGACAAAGTATTATAGTTTTGAACGTGATTAAAAAATTTGTTTTTATAAGGATACACTTATTATGTTGATAAACATTTTGTGAATAAAGTTTATTTGATTATGATGAAATTGAAGAGAATGACTATTGATTAACAAATTCGATTTCTGATGGCAGAATGGAACTCGAAATTTAATCTATAATTAAAACTGGTAAAAATATCTAATGTTAAGCATGTCATATAAAGCGTCAATCTTATTTTTACTTGTCTTTTGAAGTCTATTTGTTAGTTTTAATTTTTTTTATTTAATCTTAAGATTTTGAGATAAATTATCAATATTTAGTTGAAAAATAAACGACTAAAAATCAAAGTATCAATAAATATTTTTGTTAATATAAAAAGAAATACTTTTTTAATTTATTTAATAATAATGATAATAATAATAATAATAATTTTTATTTTACGAAATGTAAAATATTTTATTTTTCATTTGGCGTTTTGAAAATGAAAAATAAACATGTTTTTAATAAAACACTTCAATTTTATTCTCTATTTGATCAAATGAAATAATAAAAAAATAATGTATTTTTCAAGCAAAAATACCGCTATTTACATATGCTGATAGTAAAAATATAAAAATCTTATTAAAATCATTTAAAATAAATCAAAATTTCTTTACGTCAAAATATATACTTTAGCTTTATTAGTATAACAATCACAGATCCATATAAAAATATTAAAATAGCATAATTTTTTTAAAAAATTTTAAACAATAAAAGTCAACTAGAGCATCTATTTAACGTTTCCATCAATGCAGATTTACTAACTAATGCTATTTTCATGCTTCCCCACTTATACATTTTATTGAGTAAAGCTCTTTAATCAATAATACTCTAGAGCTTTTCAATTTTCTCATTGGTAAGCCAAATAAGTGTAATGCAGTAAAGGTCTGGGTTGTTTGATTCTAGTTAGCAACATATAATATTTATCGAATCTATATAGAGTCGAAACGATCCAACCTTGTTGACTGCTTATTTCAAGCCAAGACGTATTAATCGCGGCTTTTAGTATAAAGCTAAGGTAGTCGTACTTTTTTTTTTAAAGTAGAAGCCAAGCAGTTGTCATGCTTCACACTTAAAAATAAGTAGAATAACTTCGAAACATTTTTTTTAAAATTAATGTTAATGTAAGATGTGGTTAACATTATTCTTTCTCGTTTATTGTATCATAAACTTATCAATTTCTTTAACTAATTTTGGTAACGAAGAAACATTGCGACAAAACATCATCGATGTAATTCAAGGTAAATTAAAATTTTCCAAAGAAACATTACCTATTTACGAAGAAGAGCTTAACGATATAACACCAAAAAATAATAGCGAATATGACTTCATTGTCGTCGGTGCGGGAAGTGCAGGTGCTGTGCTTGCTTCTCGTCTCAGTGAAATCAAAGATTTTACGATTCTTTTACTTGAGGCAGGATCTGAGGAGTATCCCTTTATGGATATTCCATTAATGGCACCATTTTTACAATTAAGTGATCAAGTCAATTGGGATTATCGAACGGAAAGTTCGGATAAATACTGTCGCGGATTTACAGATTCGCAATGTTTGTGGCCAAGAGGAAAAGTTACAGGTGGTAGTAGTGTTTTAAATTACATGACTGCTACGAGAGGTAATAAAGGTAATTATAACGAATGGGCATCGTTGACTGGCGATGAATCTTGGTCGTTTAAAAATATGTTAAGATATTTCAAGAAGTCGGAAACTTTCAATGTCGACAATGTGGAATTTAATAGTGAATTGCATAACAGAGGAGGACCCTTGCATATCTCAATTTCACCGTTTAATTCGGATTTCGTTGGCAGCTATATCGAAGCGGGAAAAGAATTAGGTTACCCAGAGGTTGATTATAATGGCGAGGAACAAATCGGTTTTTCTCACATGCAGTCTACAGTAAGAGGTGGCGAACGTTGGAGTACCAATAGAGCATATCTTCATCCCGCGAAAAATCGAAGTAACTTGTTTTTTTCAAGAAATACTCTCGTTAACAAAATATTAATAAACGAAGAATCGAAATTTGCCTACGGTGTTAAATTTACAAAGTTTGGTGAAACAATTGTAGTTAATGCTAAAAGAGAGGTGATAGTGTGTGCAGGAGCGATTAATTCACCGCAAATTTTAATGTTATCTGGAATCGGACCAACTGAGCACTTAAGCGACCTTGGCATTAATGTCATTAAAGATGCACCAGTTGGAAAAAATTTAATGGATCATGCTATTTATGGACATGTTTTTAAAACAAACGTTTCATTAAATCCTGTCGATGAAAATCTTTTAGATCCTAAAAATTCGAATATAAAAGATTACATAATGCAACGAAATGGTATGTTAACGTTAGGAGCTGGTTTTGAAGCTTTAAGCTTTGTTAACGTTGATGATCTTGAAGCTTTGAGTGGTACTGCAAATATAGAGTTGATATTTGCTCCCAATAGTGGATTAAAAGATCCTACGTTATTACGTATTTTAGGAATTTCACAAGCTAATCAAGATCTGCTAGCTGTGGAAAAAATCAATACCGTTGCTTGGAGCTTGTGGTGCACCGTAGTTCAGCCTAAAAGCCGTGGAATATTGTTGTTGCGAAGTAAAGATCCGAATGACAAGCCGAAAATATATCCTAATTATTACGATGATCCAGAGGATATAAGAGTATTGGTCAAAGGGCTAAGATTAGCGATTGAAATATCGAAGACAAAAGCTTTTCAGAAATTTGATTCACAGTTAGTCGATATTCCTGTGCCTTGTAAAGATTACGTTTACGATTCCGATGCTTATTGGGAATGTGTTGTACGAACTTTTACTATCACAGTTAATCATTTCTCAGGTACTTGTAAAATGGGACGCGAAGATGATCCTACGGCTGTCGTTAATCCAAAATTGCAGGTATGCGTTTAAGATTTCATTTAAACGATATTTATTTGATTTATTTATTATGATATGATTAATTACAGGTTATAGGAATAAAAAATTTAAGAGTCATTGATGCTTCAATAATGCCAAAAATTATATCTGGTCATACAAATGTACCAACTGTCGCTATTGCTGAAAAAATGTCTGATATTATAAAAGAAGACTGGGGTTATAAATTGGAAAATTCTTAAAAAAAATTAAAAATAGAAAAAGAAGAAAAAAATGTTACATAGCCTAATTACATTGTCAACATAAAGCTTTTATAATAATAAAACTGGTATTGACAAATTTTGGTGAATATTCGATAAAATCATAATCATTAGATTAATATTTTTTTTAAATGTTAAACAAAAAAAGGATTACTTCATGTAAAAGTTTCATAATAATTTTTTTACTTTTTAATTATACAATAAATATATAATTTTTATTGATAAAGCCTTTTCAACATTCTATTGATCGTATTTCAGCTTACAATGACTCAGCCCACAGGTTCCGAGAATTGAATTTATAATTTGTGATTATAGAGACTGTTACTCTGTTAGTTGAGCCATTTCATTAGGTCATTTATTAATTTTTTCAATATGAATAAATTCAATTATTATAGTTTCTCAAGTATTTTATTTGCTAGATCTATAATATGAATTTTTTAAATAAGTAATATTCTTCTGGCATACTTTGTTGATGTCTTAGAAGTAGACAAAGATTAAATAAAAAAACAAATAAATAAATTGAATTAACGTAACGGATTGTGTTAAAGAAAAATTTGAAAATTTAAGAAATTAGTAAAAATATGCATTAAAATTAAAACATTTAGAAATTAAAGATATTATTTTTGTCGTTGAAAAATAAATTAATTAGTAGGTATTTGTTATTTATATTGAACTAAAAGTATGTGCTAAATATTAAAAATTACGAATTTTCGATCATTTAAATAATTACATATCAAGTAATATACAACGACAAAATTAAACTTTCTTTATCCAAGCAACGAATTATCAAGACTATTAAAATTTGAGAGTTGACATGTTTTTGTTGGCAAATTCAAAGCCAAAGCTAAGAAAACGAAGTTTCGTCGTTCGATTGGTGGAAAATCGAGGATTAGTGGGCAGCGGTTTATTGGTGCGACGAAAAGCCAAGGATTGGTTAGCCAGCGCCGAATTAAGGAAGGCTATACTGCAGCTGGGGCGCGCGTCCTTTAAATTGGAGGATTATTCTAGACGAGGATTAAGCGTTCAGGTCTTGATTAAGTTACTTACCTCTGTCACGCGCAGTAAAAGTTTTTTTAAAAAAAAGTTTATTCGTTTGATAATTTATTTAATCAAAAAGATTTGATGGATTATCTGACTTGATAATAAATTAAAAGAGTAAAATCATTTTCGTCGGAGAAATAAATTAAAGTTACATCCGTGTGAAATAAACTTTAAAATCTCTCATTATTAATCCAATCTTTTTTTTTATCAAACTAGTAAATCCAATGAAAATAGAAAAACCAAATTAAACTCACCTTCTTATCATCAGGTCGACTACTACGCGACGAGATTTTTGAGAAAGCACTGCCCTGATCACTTGCTGAACTGCTTGCAGCTCCATTATTCGTGGTACCAATTGCACTGCCTGGTCCAGCACTGTTTACGCTACTACTACCACAGTGACGACTTTCTCCAGAGTTAAGTAAGGGCTGAGTACCAAGTTCCGGCACTGCGTAGTCGTACGAAGCATCGACCACGCCATTTGCGTATACTGGTGTAATAAGAGAAAAAGAGCTTGATTTAATATATTTTTTTTTTTAATTGGGGGTTAATTCATTTATTTAGAAAAATATAATGCAACTTCTATTTCAATTAATTAAATAAATACATTTATTTTTATTTTATTTTGAAAATTTACGGATAAAAAACTTTTTACTAAATAATATTATTTAAAACTAAATCTTACACTGAGAGAAAAGTTTTGTATGTATTACTGATTAAAGACAGTAAAATTTACTTATTTTCAGTTATTTGATACATCAAGTAATTTTCACTCAAAAAT
>JAPYZE010002893.1:0-16618 GCA_030522805.1 Leptomastidea abnormis | reverse complement strand
TAGTAAAACAAAGTACGACGTGACGCCACCTTACGGAAACGAGCATTTAAAATATGAATTATCGTTATGAGGGATACCTTAACAACGAGCGGTGGCTTTTCGGTACCCTGCGGGCTCTTTCTTTCTTGGCGAATTAAATTTACCGTTCTCCTCACGCGAACGAGAGAGTTAAAAGAGAGAGAGAAAGAAAGAGAAGCCCTTGACTTTCTTTCTTTCTTTCTCACACGTATATGTATATAGCCTGCGCACTACTGCCTGCACGACCTCGTATAACAACACGTTATACACACCACCCGCACCTATACTTACATCGCTTCTCGGCGCTTCTTTTCTTTCTTCTTTATTTATCTACCTTCTCTTATATTGCATTCCCCCTCCCCCCCCCCTTTTTAACTTATTTACCTCCCGCAAAATTGGGCTCAATGTGATAATGACACCATAAAATTAATGTGTAACATTAAAGTGTAATTTAGGTGTTTACCAGAAAAATATTTCCTTAGTGATTTCCTTATGTGTGTGTGTGTGTGTGTATGAGTGTAATTATAAAAAATTTTAAGTAAGAGTCTGATACTTTATATACTATTATGTTATGTTAAGTGTGATTGTTAATTTTGATTTTGTATTAATTTTATGTTTTGTAAGATTTTTTGATATATGTTATATTGAAATATATGTTGATGTTAATGTCAGTTTGAATTTTAATTTTATTAGGGTTGTGAGGACAGGTATTTGTTTTAATTTATTGTTGTCGATTTAGAATATTTTTATTAATAAATTAATATGAATAAAATTTTTTTTATAAAAATTAAATGTGAAATAAGTAATTAATTATAGTAATTTTACAAAAAATTAAAAAGTTTCAAAAGATAATTAAATAATTAAAAATTAATTTTCACGCTCAGAACAGCATCTTTTAACATCAGCTGCAAAAAAAAAATCAAGAATTATTTTAATATAAGTCAAAAGAGACAGGTCTGTTATTAGCGCACAATTTCCAAAAATAATACTTAAATTAAAATTATATTTAAAAATTCAAAAACTATTATTACAAATAATTGATAATATTTCTAACAAATATAAAAAAATACCATGTAACAGTATAAATTTTACTACCTAATTTATTTCAGTATATAGGTATAAAAATACGACACGTCAATAATGTTAATACACACGATTTAACAAAATCATAAACAACGACATAACACATTTGTCAACGATCATAATAATACTAATGATAAAGACGAATAAGGAGGAGACTATGAAAAAAAAAGAAAAAAGAAAATAAATCGATTAAAATACAGCAGACGAGTAATTAGCATAGGTAATCGCATATCTCAATAATAATAATAATCGCACGCGACGTTCTCTCTCTCTCGCTTTGTTCGCATATTATATTAATACACAAACACATACGCCTGTACGTATATTCAAGACTGTCTCTCTTTCGAAAAAGAAAAAGGGAAAGCGGAAGCACAAACCAAATTTGGCAATCCAAACGGATAATATATTATATGGATGCAGTCGTCGTATATAGAGTTGCAAATGCGTGAGTGAGTCTTCATGATCGATGGCTGTCGCAAAGTCCGCTGCTGAGTAAGTATGTGTGAATTGAACCTTAAATTTATACATGAACACACATACGTATTCGTGATCGAGCATGCATATATATAAAAGACCAACGTGTGCCGTAGGCTCTAATTTCCGATGCGGCTTTACCGTTAAACAATATTTACTTTCGAAACACCCGCGGCTGAATATATTTGTATGTGTATGTGTGTGAGCTTGTGTGTGTGAGACTGGGACTCATCTTTATTGCTACCGCGTATATATGCATATACGACTCTGTGCTTTTTCGTCCTGCGTGAGAGCGAAATCGCCAACACCACCACTACTTTTGCTGTTACTTCTTGTTACGTTGGACATGCATTAAAACGTGTAATTAGCTTGAGCAATTGCTATGGGTGTATATTGTTGTTTATGTTGTGATTATTATTATTATTATTATTATTATTATTTTAATGTATAGACTTTAGTTTATTTTTTATAGTTTCTTCATACTTCAAATATTTGTAAGAATGTGCATTTTGTGGAATTTAGTGATCTCACAAATTTAAGAAGAATTTTTCGTAACAAACAAAAAAGGAAAAAAAAATTGTTTCCTTCATACCAAACAAACTTTCTCACTCGTCTAAAATAGCCTTGTTAGCCTGTATACCCACCAAAAATATGTACCTATATAGGTGCATATCACAACTCTAACGAAAGCCATAGTCAAACATTAAATACCCTTCTAAATCTTAACTTATAGCCAATTTCCGATCGAAATCTCCAATTAACCATACAATGGCACCAAGCGAAAGTCACCAGAATCACTAAAGTAAAACCTTATACATTCAAGCGCGAAAAGTCTCGCAACTACTCTCTTTCTCCCTCTCCTCCCTTTATCCAACCAACAACAACAAACTATCGTCCACACGCGCAAACTTCGTCGCTTTACCGATATTTTTTTTTCTCTCTCTCTCTCTCTCTAACCAAATCGAAACAGCTTGGTCACGGATTGTAACGGTGAAATTCGCGACTGTCGAATCGATTTACTCCCCTCCTCCTCCTCCCTAAGCCAATTTGCTTGCCAAAGGCATATACTCAGCTACTACCTTGCAAACACACACACACACACACAACGCCTCACTTGGTCTCTCTTCCTCGCTCTCCTCTACCAACGATTCGTTTTTCAAAGGTCAGGGTGGAGAGATAGCCATTGCCGATTTCCTTTCACTCGAAACTGCATATACCCTACCTACAGTTGCAAGTGTACTCTGCTTCTCCCCCCCCCCTCCCCCTCCTTTTTTTACCACCTTATTTTCTCCTGCTGCTGCAGCTACTTCGACGTTTCTTATCGATTCGGCATATCCGATGAGCAAAGGTAAGACCCTACTACTACGTCAATACTATATACCGGCCACTATATGTATACATGTATATGTACAAAAGAGGCCAATTGGCTTTTCACGATTCTCTTTGACTTTACGATTTCTTCTTCTTCTTTCTTTTTTTTTTTATCTTTTGGTTATCTACTCTTTCTTCCTGTGCTACCTTTTTTTTTTCATCAAGATCGAAATGGAAAGGTTGGAGTTGGTGAAAAGAGACTGTTTGGAGAACGAATGGAAGAAACGACGTTTTTATTGGTTTTGGTAAAGCTTGTCTTTTTGATGATATGTTTATTATCGAATGGGATATTTGAAATAGAGATATATTATGTTCATCGAATTTTTTTTTTGTATAAAATTTTGTGTGAGGATATTTTAATTTCTTTATGTTCATCTGTCAATACGGTAGTTAGAATCTATGGAAACTAGATAAGTCGTAAAAATTTTTATGAGCATTAATTTGAATAAATAATCGGCTTATTAAAAAAATTTTTTGAATCTTTTAAAGTATTATAACCAAAAGATCATTTAAAATTAATTTTATTACCAAGAAAAATTTAAGTCTAAAAACAAAGTTAAGAAATTATGAAAGGTCAAAACTTTGTTCCATTACTTCTAAATATTCAACAAAAGTAAAATCTAATAAACTCAAATTCACATTTGAAAAGGTACGAGAACCTAACATCCTTAACGATCATAGCAAAAAGAAGAAAAAGAAGAAAAAAGAAATGCTTAGATCAACACTTCCTCTTTCCTCGATTTACACTCGTAGGCAAGTAAGTAAGCAAGCAAGAAACTCTTCGCGTTTTCAATTGCCTTAATATACCAGCATCGTACGACGACCTAGTCATCATCGCTTTCGCATTAACAAGCGATTCTTTCTTTTTTTTTATCGCTTACTGCGCTAAAAAGTTATTTGACGATATAATATTGGATTAGTATTCTTAATTTTTTTATTTTCAAGAAATAAGAAATGAAATCAGTGGGATAGAATTTATAAATTTATATGAGCTGGATGAGCCAATAGAATATAACATTGTTTAATATGAGCTTGCGCATTTATGAGATATATAGAAGAAATACGTGAGTCGATTATAATTCTTTGTTTATGTAGGTTTAAATGAAAAATTCTTTTTTTCATATATTTTATAGTTTATTGTTTTTAAAATTAAATATTGTAGGCGTAGTCGATTGCGATAATGTTTGAGGAAGAAAAAAAAAAAGAAGGAATTTCTGATTATTCAGTAGAAATAAAAATGCATTTCAAAAGTCTGAATCATCGTTGGCGGAATATATATAGCGATATATGTTAGTATATTTCAAGCGAAGTAAACACATTTTAGATACTCGTTTCTGATTTTTCTTTTTTTTTTTTTCTATTTTTTTTTTTATTCATAAGTCTATAACTAATCTTGCTAATATCGCAAAAATTATTCATCAAGAAAAACTGGAAATATAAGTAAACGAGATAAATATGCTAATCATACAATGTAAATAAAACATTCCTGTATAACCCAGGCTATTTAATGCACGAGACAGATATTATTCAATTTTAAATTCTTGATCACGTCAAAACATGCATAATAATTAATTTAGATCAAAAAAAAATTTTTTTTTTCTTTACTTTCAAATAAAATCTCAATAATTAAAACACTATCACATATATTATCTCTTTCTCTCAAATACATTGTCAATTAAAACAGCAAAACTTCATTCTTGAAATAATCAACCTTTCCCTTCACTCCTTCAATTCACTTCTTTTCATCACAAATAAAATTCACCAATAAAAACATTATTCTCAGAATCATCAATTTTTATACTCTCAATATATAATCAAAACTCAACACACATACACACATATATAAATATACGCATTTCCTACTTTTTATTATCTTTTTTTTTTCTTCGTCCATCAATCGAGCAACAACCCAAGGAAATCCCAAACAAGTCACGTCGTCATCATCGTCATATAAGCTACGAGAGATACATACACATATTGACAAGGACACATACATACACACCAACAACAGAATCATACTACACAAGCTCTCAATTTCCAACTCTGCGACACAGTTTTGTAGGTTGTAGCATGGTTATACTGCTGCTCTGCTGTTACTGCTGACTGCAACAACTTTTTATACACACATACACACACACAGTAAATGCGTATATCGCGAAAAAGAGTTTAGCGTTATATTTTTCTGTGGGTTCCGCGTATAATGAGGATATCGCTTTCTCAAGTGAGAAAAAGAGAGAAAAAAAAAAGGAAAGATGCTCTTGTTAAGTTGGCTTCTTTTTATCAAGTCGAGATCATGTGTGTATACATACATATAACTGCATTTTCTTAGAGAATTCATGATCTCTTTGGTAAGTATATATTATATTGGGATCGAGAGAAAGGCAACGAGAAGGCTATCAAGTTTTTTTTTTTTAATTCTTTGTTACCACCTCTTCGTTCTCCACTAACTTTTTATACTTAATGGTAAATAAAAATTTAAAATTTTCTTTTTCATCTCTAGCAACCTCATATTTTTCTTATGGGTATGTTAAATTTTTTTTCGGACAATATTATACTGACTTATTAATTGAGGAAATGAAAAAGGTGCACAGGTGAGCAGTTTGGAAAGCAAGTTTTAGCAAGGTGGAATTTGAGAAATCAAGTATTACAACAAGAACAATACCCTTATCCCCCCCTCCCTTTACCCCTTGGTATCTTTTACCCTATAGAAATTGGGCAATGTTAACAGTAAATTACATAGGTATGACAAGCGAGAGAAAATGAAAACGCGTTGGTTTTAGTATGAATGCAGAAAAGGCATGTGACAGCAGTTGGTATATAGCAATATAGCCTGTTCACCGTATATACAATTGATATAACAGGCGTGTATACATACTACTACTACTACCGCTAACACCTACGTCTTAATTCCTCTGTGTGTGTATGCAAGAGAGAAAGAGATAACGATGAAATCGCTGTCCTCAGCATTATACCACTGTCACATTACGATGTCCTTTTGCTGCTGCTGACACTGTCCTCTCACTCACTCACACTCTGTTTCGTGTTCACCAACTCTGTATTTGCGCAATTGACTTGAGAGAACACATATATATACACACATACACAGTAACTTCACGATAACACTTATTTTTTTTTTATTTTATATATTTTTTCTTTCTATTTTAGCTATGCATTAGATTACGTTGTTGAAATGTTATATATATTTTTGTGTGATTTCATTTGATATTATGCACTTGAAATTAATTGTGTTGGTACACATTCTGTGATTGATGTTTTCTTGGTTATTTTGCTTTTTTTTTACTTTTACTTTTGACTAGTGAATCTAGTATAAGTTTTTACTAGAGCTTGTTGTATGTATTTGTTTAATATTTATTTTTAGAATACCTTATTATTTCACCTGATACTTTTTTAAATAAAGTTTAACAAAAATTTATTTTATTTTTTTTTTAAATATGTCAACAGGTTGCTAAAATTTTTTTTAAAATTTATAAGTTTAATTGAAGTTGAAAAAATTCATCAAGGTTATTATACTTTGATAAATTTGAATACATATTATGAATTTTAAATTTACTAAGGAATTTTAAGAATTTGGAATGCATTCGTTAATAATTACTTATGAAATATTCGTGTATGAAATTACATCCTAATCTGAAATGTTTATTCCAAAGAAATTCACAACTTAATTTAAAGAAACATTATATCTCTCACAATGTGTAACTTGTAAGTTGTAAAATAAATCACTTTAACACTTTGTTAATCCACTAAAAATTGTATCCATTAATATTCATAATTTAAAGCACTTTCAACCAACAAATCAACTAAACAAACTTTTTTTCTATACTTGACAATCACCAAACACCACCAATGCTCAATAAGCCAATATATTTTAATCTCCTACATTTTCCAATCACTATCAAAACCAATATCTATATATTCATCAGTTGATCTTTAACACTAACACTTAACTACTACATCCAATCACTTAACACAAAAAATCCACATCACTTATTATCACAAAATATTTTCCTAAAACTAAAAAAGAAAAAAAAATACACAATCTTACACTTGCATAGACTAAAAAAAGTATCAACAACAATGAGATCCGTATAATACAACAGAGAGAGAGAATAAAACACACAGAAACGAGATGTTAAACACCAAGTAACAGACTGTCCGTTCCTTCTCTCATTCTCAAGCTCTATACTATCCGATTCAAAGACACGCGCTACTCGGCACTTACGTGGCCCACACGCCGGTGGTGTCTGTCTATATACATATATATACTCTCACCATAACGTATATAGAGACACTCGTATATACGCACTCACGCACTCGCGGAAAGTAACGAACGAACGAGCGAGCGAAAGAGCTCCGATATACTCTCCTCTCTTGTATATAGTATGAAACGATGAAGTAACCGATGCTGATTTGAAAAAGAGAGGGAGAAAAACGAATGCTACTCTGCTCCTGCTTGTCTCGCGGGAGTGTGTGTGCGTGTGTGCGTCAAGTGTGCTCGCGCTTGCTTGCTTGGCTCGCGCCTTTTTCGTCGTTTGTGAAGGCGATGTTGGAACGTTGCGTATATGTGTATCTGTATGTGTGTGAGTATGAGTGTGTGTGTGTATGTGTGTAAGTTTGTGGGTATGGGATACGATGTAATAGTTGCTTGATTCTTTTTATATGTATGAGTATTATGTATATATGTGCACGCCCAGTTCTGATGGATTTCCGACCGGATGCTTGTATGATGGAGATTGTGTTATTTTTTTTTTCTTTTTTCTTTTTTTTATCGGTGATTTCTTTGTTATTTTTTCTAGAAAATTAATTTTTTTTTCTCGTATTATTGTTTTATTTAAAAAAGAGGAGAAGATTACATGTATGATGATTAATTTGATGACGAGGCTTACATCTGAAAGATGTCTTTGATCAATACTTGAAAAATTGACTTTAAATTTTAAATACAATGTTATCATACAAAACACTACAAAATTTTGTTATTTTATATATTACCCTTCAAATACACATTCAAGTAAATTAAAAAAAAAAAGAAAATAAATTTTTTTATGATTCAATTTGAAAAAATCTCTCAAGACTTTGATTCACTCAATACAAACATTTAAGTAAAGCTAATTGAATTTTACATCTCTGTCCGTTAGTGAACATTTCACATGTCATCTTAATGTTACAAGTCAACGCTTATATACATTGAGTGTATTTATATATATATTTATAAAACAGCTTAAAACTGACGTTAATTTATACAAAAAAAATTTATACTACGTCCCATCATATACACAAATCTGTCTCTTTGACACCGAAAGAAAACACTTATCTTAATATTTTGCACAATTCAATTTTCCACACTCATTCATCATCAGTTAAAACCAAATTTTTTTTCCCTGGTAAAAATCTCATCCACCACATCTTAACATACCAAGTCCAATGCAGTTGACGAACATGAATCTCACGGTGGTAACATTGCTGATGTCAACTACATATAGCAAAGATATATACATAATCGGATATAAATACGATGAGAGCATCGCCAGAATCGTGTCTCTCTCTCTTTCGATATCTGAACATACATACGTCTCTATATAATAGCTTGCTCACGAAACGCCGGTCAATGGGATATCATCCCTCCTTTCTATTCTTACAGCAATAGTTATATATACTTATTGTTTTTGCAAGTCCATACGTTTTCTTTACTATCTCGTAAAAGTTCGCTTGATGAGAATTTATATTACCGAGTATCGCGAAAGAGATACAGAAGAGAAAGAGAGAACGTCAGTGGGAATAATAGAGCATGCTTCGGCGAATCGATCCTCCTCTTCGGGAGAAAGCTAAATTTTTTTTTTTATAGTCTTGTGAATATAAGCGTCTGTTTTATTAGCGAGACTGTTTAAGGTGGACCAGATAAAAAAAGTTACTTGGTAATGTGGGGGCTTTTAAGTTTTATTTTTTACTTTTTTTTTGTTCTATTTTTATTTTAAGGATGCAAGTAGAAAAAATTGCTTAAAATTTTTTTTTAATTTGAGGATTGGTGAGAATTGATCGATCTTTTTTTTTTTCTTTTCCAAGTAAAATGAATTCAATAAGTTTTCATTATTTTGAGCTTCTACGTAAGCCCACGCACTGTAGACTGTTTTGTATAAAATTATATTTTTTTATCTTAGGTGGTTTAAAACAAGTTTTAAATTTTGTTAGCGACTCGAATATTTTTCGTCTTGTTTCATTTTTTTATTACGTTAAGATGAGAAAGCTTTTTCAAATTCTACGTTTAAGAATTATTTATTTGAAAAATAATAAATTAGTAATATTTTTTTTATAAATAATTGATAAAAAATATATTTGTGTAAAATTAAATTATTTAATTTATTTACAATTTCTTATGATTAAAAAAAATCTGACCCCATAAATTTAACAAAAACATGGATAACATAAAGCAGTAAAATTTTTTATGTAACCTTTTAAACACCTAAGTGTACTTTGGCCTATAAGAGCTCGTGCAATGACTTGACCAATAAGCACAGAGAATCGAACCCACAACCTGTGAATTACAAAACCATTGCTCTGTCGATTAAGTCATTTAAAGCTTCGTATTTGTCTACTATTGTAACTGACTAATTAAACAAAATGTGCACAATTAAAATTGTATTTTATTTGTTTTATTTTTAAATAAAAATAAGATTCTATTGTCAGAAAAAAGATAATGGAATATCAATTTTAATAAATGATTTAAAAGTGAAATAAGATACTGTGCAGAAAAGAGAGATGATGATAAATGAAAGAGAAAGATTAAATTGTGGCTTTCTTTTTTAATATTATTGGAAAGAAATAAAATTCAGGATTGTTTCGTGAAGTCGTATACTACTTACAAATTGGGAGTTGTATTATCGGTTGAATCATGACATCAATACTCACCTGTAAAGAAAAACAATATTATTATTTTAAATTAAAATTTAAAGATCAGATATATTATTTTTTTTTTTTGTACATAATAAAATTTAATCAAACAAAATATTAACTACATAATCTATGAATATCATTTTAACTAAACAAACAGTAAAAAATAATAAAATATCGTTACTGCTATTGCTTAAAATAAAATCTTATATCATCGCAAGTGACGATATTTTCCGTCAACTACAATTTTCTCACGATAATCTTAGCATGATATTGCAAAGTTTATTTAATGAACATTTGAACAGCCAAGTACAAAATCATCCATTCAAGGCTATCAAAGAAAGAGAGAAATAGAAATCAAAAATAAAAAAGGATAACGATAGCTAATGCCTTCCTGTTTCGTCGTCCATATGCCATTTCCTTGACATGAACGATTTTTAATTACACTCATGGCAATTCAATAAATACTTCTAAGAGAGAAAGAGCACATGTTTGCATAACGAAAACACATTAAGAAATTTCATTCATTTCAAATTTCAATTACCCTTTAATTTTTTTTCCATAAAATAAAAAAAAATATATTAAAGGATATCTTAAATTTCTCTGAACGCAATTTTTCATAAAAACAGAATATTTACAGAATCTCAATTCATCTTTAATAACATTTAACGAGTAAAACATAACCCAAGTAAATTCACAAGAAATTCAACATCATATTAAATATAGCAACATATATATAATAAATCTTGCAAAACAGAATCTCTCAAACCAGTTACTCTCACAAGAAATCCATCATCAGGCTAATTCGTAAAAACGTTTTCCAGAAAACTTATCTCTCTCTCATTCAGCTTCACATACTCCGACAATTATATCCGCTCACCCATACATACATACATACATACACCCACACTCTGATTTTCTTCACTAATGACACACACGTGTCTCTGTATATACATCATAAACATATCCCCATCATCATCAGCAGAGCGGCGGCGTAATCCTTACACGCTTGACATCACGCAAAGCTGAAATCATATATTTGCCCCCAAGGTATACGTAATTCCCATATATAGTACAGATTTATCATTTTATCGTATATGTATATAATGTGAAACTGAGAGAGAGCTGAGTTTTGCCAAGCTGAAGTCCGAAACTTTTGTGAAATGCGATCACGCGTGAGCAATCGTTTTTCGAGAGATTTTAAATTCCTGTTGATGCATAGCATAGATGGATAAGCTGTTTATTATTTTTACCACGAAGATTCGGACACGTATTGATGATATATTTGTAATATGGGGTTCTGAAAAATACTGTTTTGCGTATAGACTTTTTGTTTGTTAGCTGAATTAGTTTAATTTATTTTTGATAAGTTAAAAATTAAGGAATTAATTTTCAGTGATGTATATTTATAAAAATGTTTGAGAAGATAATATTGTTTTTTTGTAATTATATGTATTATTATAAATCCGATGTTTTAATAAATAAAAAATAGTTTCATTTCGTTACGTTATAAATGAAAATGTACAAACTCAATAATAATTTTTTTTTTCTGTCTTGTTACATTTTTTACTGTGTATTACAATAATTACACGAGGCTAAGGTCAACGTGAAAATTAAAAGACATTAACCTAAAGACTTTATCATTCACCAATCATAACCTTTTTTCATAAAAATTTCTCATTTGGCAAAGAAAAAAAATCATTAAGAAAGAAATACAATCGCAAAAAATAAAAAAAAATATGAATTTTACTTATGAGTTAATTTATAATCAAAATAAAATGATATTTTTACAGATTGATTAAAAGTAGAAAAAAAAAATTAATATTTCTTATGAATAACTGAATAAATCATATCTTACATGCCTATAATTATATAACTGCAATATTAGATAAAAAATTAAGTCTTTCTAACATAGACATTTAAGATAAAATTATGATATTCTCAGGAACATTTAATAAAATGTTCAATAAAGAACTAGCAATCATTTCTATATACGTTGCTTGAAATTTCTACAGAATAGTAACGACTTCATTTAGCCTCAAGGTAAGCACAACAAACTGCCTTGCTATAGCTAAATCTTAACCAGCATCACGATATTAAATGAAAAAAAAAAAATAAAAGAGAGAAAAAAAAGAGTAAAATACAATTGCGGTACATCGTAAAAAAGGTGAGATTGCGGTTCCAACGTCAATTACAGAAAACCTCGACACTTGGCCAAATCTTGTTGCTCGGTCTGTCTTTACGCGAATTTCCAGGGTAGGTTAATCTTAAGATTTCAAGGAATATTTATGTTTATAATGTGTATGTATATCCTTAATCAGATTTTCCTTATGTCGCAATACCAAACACGTACTCTCTTTTTCTTTGCCTCTAAAGTATAAGCAAGGTCGATTCTTTTACTTGACATTTGTGAGTAAGAAAATCAATAAATAAACTTCTATCTTGTAAAATTTACTTTTATATACATGTAGGGAAGCTCAAGTTAAAATTATTATTTTATGACAATGAAACGCTTTGTTGTAATTTAAATCCATTTTTAATAGAAATAACACATAAGTATTTAAAAAAGCATTTTAAAAAAAAGAGAAACCATCATTAAAGTTGTGGTTCATGAAATAACAAAAGTAAATGATGAATAAATCAATGATGCAAACAATATATTATGTTAGTCACAATAAGTATTTATGACGTTACATGCAATATAAATGTTACGTAACAATGACAATTGACTCATTAATAAATTACGTACTCCCAAGGCACAGGTTTAAATTTTTTTTAGCATTAAATTTTTCTTTTCTTTTAATACAAAGTTCAGGGACATATCGTTTTATACACGCGCTTCATTTTCTTGCGATCCTTCAAAACTCCAATACACACATCTTTCACATCATCAAATTTAAAAAAAAAAAACATTTTAAAAATAAAAACTTGAGTGACGTAAAAGAATATGACGTGAAAATATACAAAAAAATTTTCACTCGATATTCACAAAAATTCACTTTCGTATCATATACTACAGTAAATGCATATAGGTACGTACAGCTATATCGACATACTACACATTTTAGCAAGCGCTTGCGTTAAAACTTTTAGCTCAAGCTGGGATAAGCAGCCTCGTCTATCTTTCTCTTCCTCTCGCTTGCTAGAACCAAGTTTGGAAAGTCAAGCGCAAGCCTTCACTTATATATACGTACGTACATACATATACACGTCGTTGGACATGAGTCTCAAAGGTAAAAGCGTACCAGAGCCTTGTAGCTCAAAACTCATCGGCAAACTATCTTATGTTTATTTATGAGTTTGGAAAGAGACACGTGTTCTCGAGATTTCACTCCTGTGTGTGTGCGTCGAGCTTGCAAGCTTGTAATAATACATAAGCTATGGCTGCTAACTTATATGCATCGTAGACTCGAGAGTTCTGGTTGAATTTGTGAGTGGTTTTAATTATTTTTAGAAAAAGAATATATTATGTTTTTTCTTTGTATGTATATTTTTTATATTATTTAAATATAAAATTTTATTTATTTACCACAAAAAAATTAAATATATTTTAGCAAAAATTTAGAATTCTGAAAAATTTCAAATACGCCAGAGAGACACAAAAAGGGTTCATGATATTAAACTTTGTGAGTCGGTAATCTACGAATCATTCCAAGCTTTAAATGAAGCTCTCTCAAACTGTCCAAGCGCAATTACCAGACCCAAAATGAGATTTCCCACTACTATTGCCAAGCGCCTTTGACCCACGGGCATTTATTAACTATCGGTAGAAAGCGTAAGACGGGCAATTTCATTTAAGGCTTCCCTTTGAGTCTAACTAATTTTCCACGAGCTAAGAGAGTTGTAAAATTTTCCCATTTACGACATTCCAAGCTTCTGACAATGAAACAATCAACCTGGTCAATTTTTGAATCAAGTTTCATTTAATAGATTAAATTAAGTTGGTTGAATATAAGAGATAAAAAGTAATTGGATTGATTAGGAATTGATGTAAATTAATTGATTTCATTGGAAACTAATGTAACTTTTTATTTCAAATTTTATCGAGACTTATAAAAATTACTAAAAAAAATAAATTAATATTGTTGACATTTAAAGTAAAGTTATCTTTTAAAAGTAGAAGAATAAAAAAATCACATGGTCAATCAGTAAAAAAAATTTAATGTACTTAATCTACTATTTTACCTATCAAAGAAAAATGGCGTCTGCGCAGTAGAGGCATGCGCCGATTGTCTTTAGCCAAATGCGCGGCAAGGAACATGCAGTGGTGCTATCTATAGCAAAGAAAAATGGTGTATGCGTTGTGGAGGCATGCGCTGATTGGCTCTAGCCAAATACGCGGCAGTAAACACGTAGAGAGGATCGAATAGACGGTAAATCTACATTACCGACGTAAATGTATTTTTCAATTACCTTAAATTAAAAATGCCGAACAATATTTTGAAACAAGACTTTTTAGAATAATTAAGGGTATGTGTTTTCTGATTTTGTTAAATTTCATGTTATTTTAATTAAAATAATTAAAAAATATGGTCACATCGGTAATGTAGATTTAGCGTCTATTCCATCCTCTCTACGTGTTTATTGCCACGCATTTGGCTACAGCCAATCAGCGCAGGTCTCTACTGCGCAGACGCCATTTTTCTCTGTTAGATAGCATCACTGATGTTAGATGCAACCTCAAAAGGAAACAAAACAGACTTGGCCCATATAGTTGCAAATACGGTAAAATTCATAACAATGCAATTAATTACATCACTCCTTTTGTTTCCACACATTAATTACTATTTTTTTTTTCATTGTAACCCTTTTTATATCACTTGTACAATCGATGGACAGGCGAGAAAAAAAGATGAAAGCGAGAGAAAAAAAATCGTGGTCCACGAAATAATTGAATCGTGTGTGTAAAACAAGAGTAGAGGATACAGAAAAAAAAAGAAAGTACAAGACTCATTAATTGTACCTCGTTATAAATGCTACGTGAGCAAACGATTGCTTGCAGCTCAGAGATCTTGCTTACTTTTTTGATAGCTTGAGAGTAGCAGAAAAGTTCCGTTTTCAGATCTGCTCCTCCCGGGCTTTTCTTTAACTCAGTGGCTTGTTTATCCACTTTTGACTCCTTTTATTTTTTTGTCTGGATAGATGTGCCACAAACAGAGGGGCTTAACTGGAGATGAAAAATAAGAAGCGTAATTAAATTCCGCTACTGTCTCTTGTATGTACAACAACTACACCTATGTTTCGTTCTGTGTTACCAGTTTGTCCTTGTTATTTCTTTCTTGGAAGTTTTGCGGTCTTGACCTCCAGTTTTCATTTGGGTTATTTTTTATTTTTTTTTATTTTTCGAGGACTGTTTTACTCTTGGTTGTTGTTTGAGTAACGTTTAAAGATGGTATATGAACATTTTGTAGATTTTAAATAATTTTTCATTTAGAAAAATTATTTATAAATATTTGCTTATGGTAATGTTATATTTTATTTTTCATAATAATGAAATTATTCATCTAATAAATACAATTATATAAATTACAAATTTAATTAATAGTTAGATAATAATCAATATCTTAAGATTTTTAAAATTAATTAGCACTTTAAACTAATTGTTAAGACATGAATATACTAATATTTACGATCTCAAACATCTTTGTTGAAATTTTCTCACAATATATTGCTATTTAACCAAATATAAACTAAAAAAAAGAGAAAAAATAGCAATTTACAGTGAAAATCTAACCTTTTACGAATTTAATGGGAAAATCTATAGACGATTACCTAACTTGTTTCTTCCAGCCATTTACTAGTAGTGCACGCTACTAAAAGCAGCACTATTCATTATGTATCTCTCTTACCACATATATATTCACTCTCGCCACTTAATTGATTATCTTCACATAATATTAAAATTTTTTTCTTCCTTTTTTTTCTCATGAAACAAAAAAAAAAAAGCAAATCCAAGGCTTCCAAGGCAAAACCTTTAAAACGAGGTACCCTTCTTTCTTACACCCAAGTCTCTCTCTCTTTCTGTTTCTCGCGAATAAACGCCAAAGTTGCTCAACTTTTATTTATTGTCTCAGTCTCATATTGTCTTTCGACACGATTTTCTCTCTCTCTCTCTTTTTCTCGCACACATACACACTCGCGCTTAAAACCACTTATAAAAGAAGGCCCGGCAAGCCCACCAATAAGTGGGCTTCGTTCAACGAAAGAAGAAAAAAAAATAATAACAACAGCAATACAAGTCCTGCGGCGATGGCGCACGCCATGTGTAAAACAGTAAGGAATGGAATAAAAAAAGGGAAGCCTAAGGGTATAGTATAGGTATGCTCGCGCGAGCTTGTAAGAGATGCGAGTAGTATACATACACATACAACAGCGTTATTGGAGAGCAAACGAAGAAAAACGGTGAAAGGTGTATTATTGAAGGAAGAAGGGGAGGAAGGGAAGGTATATATCGACGGAAGAAGGACGGATAGATTGGAATATATATGCAAGCGCGCGATCGGTTGAGTATATGTATATATATATATATATATATATATATATATATATTTACTACTAGTAGATGGATCGAATCTAAAAACGATCTTGTATGTTCTATACGCGAAAGCGTTTATATTCATTGCTTTTTCTCTCTGTGTGGGACAAAAAGAAAAAGGGCCTTCAAATCAAAGAGTACACTGATAGAAATTTTTTTGGAAATTTTGCTAAAATGATATGAAATTTTACTATTTTTTTTTGGAAGTGCTGGATATTGGTGCAACATAACGAA
>JAPYZE010002892.1:0-29405 GCA_030522805.1 Leptomastidea abnormis | reverse complement strand
AAAAACACCTCCCGTACCAGGTCAAAAATATTTTTTCATCGTGAGAACCTCAAAATCTCTACCAAAGATGGCATTTTGAGGTTAGAATGATGAAAAATTCATTTTTTATTAAAATTGAAAAATATTAAAAATTTACTTTATTTGGCTTAATTGTAGATGATTTTAAAGCTTATATTTTTTTCTTTTATCATTATTTTACATTCCATACTTGTATATGCTGTATTAAGATACTGAAAAATCATAATCTAAGGGTAGGTACGCATCTCTCGCTTCCCTCCGCTCTGCTAGTGTTCCTCTTTTTCCACTGACACCTCTCCTCAACAGCTAGCGCTGTTCTAAGCGTCCAACGACAGATTGTGTTTTTTTTTAAATATTTTTTATCTAATTACACTACTCAAAACAATAATTTTTTTTATACCCCTTACGAAAGAAGGACTTTTTTACCAGGAGTTGCTGAGTTACATAATCGATAATCAACAGTAGTGTAATCATCAAAAGTATATTCTCCAGATGTTTTTACCAATCGAATTTACATTTTTTTACGATGCTCTATTATGAGTGAAATGTTTGTTTGTTTTTTTTTTTTTTTAAATTTATTGTGTAGAGCACACACGGCACTCGAAAAAGAGAAATATTGAAAAATTTTCCGCTATTTTGTTTTTTTAATGTTAACTTAGTGATAAGATAATATAGTATACAAAAGTCGCACATGCGCAGGTGTATTTCTTCACCACATCACTTCGCGTGACGTAACGCGTTGGCTTACCTCAAAACAACCAATGTTGTTGCCACTAGTCGCAATTTTGCGAGAGTTGCATTTTCATTTCTTCCAACTTTAAAAATGGGTAATAAAAAATTATTCTACCTATTAGCGTGTTTTCTAAAGGTTTTCTCGTCTTCGTCGTCTGATTCACCATCAGAACCGGAAATTACGGACGTATTTTATTCGCCATATGGCTTAACTGATGCGATCAATTTAGAATGTCACGTTAAGAATATTGGCAGGCTCGGTGAAGATTACAACATTTTTTGGAAACATAAAAGCTCTGCAGTAGCCCCTGAAGTACTGCTCTCGAACAATACTCAAAAACTAACGTCAGATATAGAAGGTCGGGTAAAATACGACTCCATCAGCTCCAACTACTATCTGAGACTGAAACAGTATAGAGGGGGAATCTACATTTGCGAAATATCATCTACAGCAACATCAAGAAGAAAGGGATCCAAAATTGCTCAAGAAGCTCGTGAATACATTTCACCGTTTTTTTATCATAATACTACGAAAAGTCCAATAACTGTTCGAGCCAATGGCAACGTGAAAATCGAGTGCTACGCCGGTGGATATCCCATGCCCAAGGTGACTATTCAGCGCGTAGACGGGCTTCCGCTTCAAGGTAATCAAACTTTGATTCGAGGAAATCTTTTGACAATTACAAATATTCAGAAAGAAGACAAAGGAATGTATAAGTGTATCGCCGGAGCAGGTGGTCCAATCCGTTATAAGAATATTGACGTCAAGATACTAGAGTCACCGTTAAATTAGTAACTATTCGCTAATTACGAATAATTCGACATCCAATGTCGGCTTGAGAAACAAAACACGTTAACTAAGAAAAGTTTATGATTCTACCAAATATGCTGTGTACAGCAACAATGTAATAGTTATTTTGTATGTATCAATATAAAATGTAATAATATTCAATTGAATAAATTTATTTTCATCTTCAAATTTTACTTTTTTTTCTATTACCTGTTCTCGTAATCCTTGCAGTCCCAAAACACTAAAAAGTTTATTTTGAGAAAAATTTTAAAAGCATTTCAAAAATATTTAGATATTTGGAAACCACTGAGACTAATTTAACTCAAAATTAAAAAAAAAAAAATTTTTCTTTAAAAAATCATGAATGATCGTAGAATAAAATATCGAAATATTATATATTTATAAATTAATTACTTTAAAAAAATGCATTGATAAAATTGGTAAAATAAAAAATTCTTGTATTAAATGAAGTAATGTTCTTGTTTTATTTTCTGAACGAGAAAAGCTTTGAAATGGTAACAATTTTTGTGTAAGATCGTCTACAAACTTTTAACCTCTTTGAGCAGTCGACTATGGAAAAACGGACGACGTTCGAATCTTAAGGTAACTTAATTATTGTGATAACCTTTACTTAATAAATATGCTTAAGAAGTGACAAGGACCTTCTTAAATAGATGAAAGAGAGCTATCAAATTGACTCTTAGTTTTTATTCATATAATTAAATAAAAAATATTAATGTTTAAAATAGTATTATTTTATGGTTACAACTCTGCTCTAACATTATTTTAAACTTCATTTTAATTTTAAAACGATAAAAGTTTGACAAAAATTTGAAGACGCTTATATTGCTTTCTCGTAAAAAAAAGTTTGTAATTGTTAAAAAAAAACTTTCACAAGTTGTGTTGGATTCTTTTTCATGGATCAATATTTATTTTTTTTAACTATCTTTCGTACTTTTTACCCATCTCTTATATTACGTAGTTTCATATTCCGCACTGAAGTGTCATTAAAATTGTAAATAAAATATTGCAATAAAGCAAAGTGTGTCATAAGTTCACAATAGTAACAAATAAAGTAAAATAACCATATTGACAGTAAAGTAAGGTACTTTTTTTTAGAAGAACTTAAAAAAATCAATGATAAATTGTTGGAAACTGCGATTTTTTGATTATCCGACAATTAAAAACATTTGATTTAAAAATTAAGTCATAGAAAATTTTTTATCAAAAAAAAATTTAATCTATGACGGTGAATGAAATACTCACCATTAAATTTTTTTTATTTTTTTTTATATTTAAGTAGGGTAATACTTTTTCTTGACTATGCAAAGTAAGCGCTCTTTACCTGCATTCCATATCGATGCCTCGCACGAAGACTATCCCAAGCAGAATTGTTCCACGAATACTAGTCTAAGTCTGGGTTTTACGAATATAAAGTAGCCTAAGTCGGAGAAGTGATGCGAATACTAAATCTCCTGACATACACATCATATATAACAGCAGCGACTTCAGCTATAATATAATAATTGTTCAGTTAAATTCAATCGTTTAATTTATTTTTCATGTCCTAATCGTTTTATGTTTTTTCATTATAATCTTATTTTAAAATTACTAATTAAATCAAAATTTATAGAAATTATAATAAAACATACAAAATTTTTGTGAATATTATATATCGTCACAGTATTTCTTTTAATTTTTAATATTTTATGTCACAGACTTATCACTTATTACATTTGGTTCTTAAAAAATTTTTAAATCAATAATATAATCGCTGCCAAATATTTGACAAAAAGGTACCTTAAATGATATTTTAAGTTAAAAAAATATGAAAAAGTTTTTGTACAAATCTGTTAGATGAGGAAATAATAATTTTATTGTAGTAGAAATAAATTTTCCGTGTTTATGTTGAAGGATTGTTTACCAATTTTATTCACAGCATTACATATGTACATCATTTTATGTTATACTTAAATTCTTATTAAGGGTGTGCGAGCACTAGAAATTTCGAGCAACTCGGTAAAAAAACTCGACCTGAAAAGTCGAGCAGATCCGAAACGAGTTTTTTTTGAGTTTTTCACCGAGCTGCTCGAAAAAACTCGGCTCGAACTCGGTCAAAAAACTCGACGAGTCAAGGACTCGGAAATTGAAGTACTTGCACACCCCTAATTCTTATCTATGCATGTTTTAATTTTATTATTAAGATACGTACAAGTTCAAAATATAGATATGATATTACTCTTATGCAAATTTTCTGCATTCTCCATCGCTGCCTCCCTTACGATTTTTATTTTTCTCTTCAAATTGATTGTTTTGGCATACTTGTTGAAAAATTTCATTTTCCTGACTTCCATAACTATTTAGAGCATCATGAACGTGTTCTTGTAGACTTGAAAAATAATCTTGAATAAATTCTTTATATTCTAATCTTCTGTGATATGATATTATACTGTTTTCAGCTTGATTGATTGCATCAGGCAATTTTTAAATTTTAGGGGACGTTGCGGACCGGAAAAATAGCTGCTCAGGGTCCGCGCAGCAAGCTTTGATGGCGTTAAGGCAGTTCTATGCTTTTTTTTATTGGTGTTAGAAAATCTTAATCATCATATAACTTGTTTTTCATAATAGATCTAAAGTTGAGAAAAACATAAAAATTTTTTGAAAATTTTATATTGAAAAAAATCTGAGATAGCTGAATTAGTAAATGCAAGATAGTTATAGATAGTTTGTTATAGATAGATAGTTTGATAAAAAAACGTTTACATAAATCATCTAAATCTCTGTTCATTTTCGTACGATTTTGACGGTTCAAAATTTATTCTTTTTGTCAGACAATATAATAGAGAGTTACCGCAAAACTTTTTAAGAAAACTAATAGGTTAATAAGTCAAAAATTTTTATTTTTTATATAAAAATACAACAAAATATATTTTTCTATAAATATTAATTGTAATTTCTAAATTTATCCGTCAGAGTTTTTTCTGAAAGTTTAATTTTGTTTGTAGAAAAGAATAAGCTTTGAATCATCAAAATCGGACAAAAATTGACAGATATTTTGATGATTTATGTCAATATTTTAGGAAACTATCAATTTCTCGAATTTTAAAAAATTGAAAAAATTTTAAAAAATTTGTATGTTTTTTTATATTTGAAGGGTATTATAAAAATCAAGTGATATGATAATTATGATTTTCTTACACTGATATAGTAATGCAAAAAAAAAAATGGTAAAAGAAAGCATCAGACCACATTAATAGTATATTATACACTAAAGGATTAAAGTGAACTATTTATTCGGAGATTGAAGTTTATAAGTGTATCAAGCGAAGTGAGGGAAGTCAATCATTCAAGGAATTAATGCCAATAACTGGCAATACAGGCATAATTCCCTTAAATAATTCACTGTATTATCGTTCTTCAAAAATAAATAAATACGATCATAAAAGATTTCAATAAATTTTATTTAAATTGAATTCATATTTTTTAATACATTTTATACATTTTTCTTATTTTAATTTAGCAAAAGTTATTGGAAACGCAAAATTTTTTACTTTATATAATTGCTTTACGATCACTTGGTTATCACATAACTGACAAGCTATTTATAGAAATTATTTTTCCTCTTATCCACAATAAAATGGTCCTGAAGGGCTAGGGTTATCAAGACGACGCAAACACATTTGGCTGTCATCACAATAGCCGCGTGTACCACATATACATTGACCTAATAAACAGAAATTTATTTTAAAAACAAAATTATAACAGATGGCAGAATCCATTTTTTTAAAAGTAAAAAATTTATTTGTTTATTAACTTCCCTACTACTGCTAAACCTCAGATGAGATCTTTCCTTGAGTTTTTTTTTTCTAGAAACCACTTAGAATCACTTAAGGAACAATTTTAAACATTTTTTTAAACATTGGAACTTGGAAAATTTTAAAAATGTTTAAAAATGTTCCTTACTTCATTTTAAATGGTTTCGAAACAAAAAAACTTAAATTCTATATTTAATCGGTGTTGCTGGGCTAATAATTATCGTTCTCGATAATTATTAGCCCAGCAACACCAATTAAATATAGAATGTATGTATATCAATGGGCGAGAGAAAAATTTATCTGTGCAAAAAAACTTAACATGAGATCTCATCTGAGGTTTATTAATAGGGTTGTGTAGTTCATTTTTAATTTTTCATCAGTAGGGGAAGGTTGGGCAAAATGGTCATAGCGGGCAAAACGAACATCTCCGATATTGACGATACAGGTAAGTTATAATCTGGCATTTTTAATTCTACCTGTATATTGTGTATGATATTTATATTAAAGTTTTAGTCTGCAAGCATTCCTAGCTTATGATTAAAATTTAATTTATAATTTGTTAATAAATATATTCTTTACTGATTTTTTCCTTAACTATGTCCATCTTGCCCGATCTTCCCCTATTAATACTAATTATTGAAAATAAATTAAAATTTTATAATTTATGTTGAATATTTGATATTCTTAAATATTATAATATAATTGTACCTGAATAGCATCGCTTTTCTCTACAACATTCAAAGCCCATCTCTTTGCATTCCAAACCGGTTCTGCACTAAAAAAAATTAATAAAAATATTTTGGTTAAAGTTACTTAAAAATGTGTTATGAAATTTTATTGTGTACTAAAGAGTATACATTTTTTTACTTGTTTGTATGGCAAAATTAGTTTTCCTTCCTCATAAAGGAAGCTTTAAAATCGTGCGGAAATTTTTTTTTTAAAAATTGTGTTAAAAATGTTTTTTATGATGTAAGAAGTCAGAATATATTATTTTTATGAAAAAAATTTATCGTGTGTTCACTTTTTGGTGTACAGATGGATTTTTTTGAAACCAAAAAAATAATGTTTCTATTTTTTGATTTCAACCAGAAAAATGTATTTAATATATTTTTTTAAGAGGATTCTGGGGAAAAAAAATAAAAAATTTTTCTAGCAATCTCTGATTGTTTTTTTTTTTCATTTTTAGTTTTCGGAAAATTGATGTTTTGCGATTTTAACATACTAAAAATTGATATTGTATTGTCGGACGAAGTTTTATCTTTTAGAGAAAAAATATGTTTCAGTTTTCTTTTTTTATTATTATTTTTTTTTTTTTTTGTTATTGTCACGTATGATAGGCAATCAAGGTAATCCCATGTTACATTATGTCAATTTAGAGTTATTGTTGAAAAACTCAAATTTTTTTAAGTTTATTTATTTTGAACAATTCAAAAGCAATTGATTTGAAATTTTTAAGAGAAGTTTACTGAAACATCTACTTTTTGTGGTTAAAATTTCAAGTAAATCAAAAAATAAGTTTTCAAGAAAAATGTGAAAATCCGTTTATTTAGTTTATTAAAAATTTGAAAACTCCTTTAAATTATATTTTGATTTGAAATTTGCACCATTTACGTTATTTATGTCGTAGATGGTTTGTATAAATTTTTGGCTTCAATGGATTATTATTTGTTATGATATTGATTTTTTTTATGCTACTTTGATCAGACGACCTTGAAAGATAAACACATATTTTAACGCCCAAAAAACGATATGTTCTTATTTTTTGATTTTGACTAGAAAAAGTGGATTTAATCCTTTATAAAAAGAAATTTAAAAAAAAATATAGAAAAATTCTTTTTCTACTATTTTGAAATTGAGAGTACGGATCGGAAAACTCGCTGCGTGCAATGTATATTTAAATGGAGTATACGATCCGGATACTCAATTATTCTTAAAAAATTTTTTATATTTGTTTAAAAAATTTTTTATGAATAAATTATGTTGTGATATTTAATTATTTCATTTAAAAAAAAAATTTAATTAAATAAAGTGAGTTGAGTTTTTCTGAATAAAGTGCATATTTTCGATAAAAAATAGTTTAATTTCTTTTTTTAATTTTTTTGTAGTTTATGTAGCTTTTAATTTATTGTTACAAAAAGTACAATTAATTCAAGGTGTTGTAATTTGATTAATTTATCAGATATAAATTTGAAAATTCCTAAAAAAGATATTTGCTATTGTCAATTTTTGATAAAAAATGTCTATCTTTTTAAACCATAATTTTATAAAAATTTTTTTTTATGAAATGGATATTTATTTGAGGAAACTTCCTTCCAAATACTTGGCAGCGGTTTTTTACTGAATTTTGCAAAATGAAAGAAAATTCTGTAGTTAATGTATGAAAAAAATATATCCCAAATCGATCAAGTTTTTTTACGCTTTCTAGGAGATATTTGATTCACAATAACCATCAAGAACTGATATTTCTTTACTTCAAAGTTGTAAGTAGTCTGATAAATTACTTTCAAAAAATTAATTTTTTTTGTTGTTGCATATTTTAAAAGTATAAAAATATATTGAGAATATATTATAAAAATTGTAAACTGGTATCTAGAATATTTACAATTTTACAGATTACAGAGCATATCTGAGCTTGCCCAGTAAATATAGCGCGCTATATTTATTGCTAAATTTAAACGCAGTATTTTTAATATTTCATATAAATGATATTAGGATAAAGTTGGATCATTTATAGGTATATAGCCTCATTTTTGCGAAAAAAATTAATTGTTTTCCGAAATTCTGTAATTTTGTAATTTTTTTGACTAAAATTTTATAATTTAAGCATCGGCGAGAATGATAAGCTTATAGATCAATTAAGAATATTTTATTTATTTAATTATTATGACTTATTTAAGACAAAGGGTTTGAAAATATGGTATACAAGATTCGGGTGGGTATAATACCACTAGCCTTCGGCTTCGGCATCAATACACACTCGGTTACTTTCTGACATAATATTGTAACATATAATATTTTACAATTTTAGATATTAACAATAAAATATTAGAAAATCATAAAGATTAAATTATAGTTACCCAAAAAAAAAAAAAAATTGCGAGGGAAATTAAAAAAAAAAATTGGGTTAGTTACCAAACTACTACCTTTAGACCGCAGATATATTAATTCATTTGTGTTATAATTAAAAGCTTTTGACATAATAAACTGATACATACCAGTGGTCCGAGATTTTCCGATGATACTAAGGTTATTGCAAAAATGGCAGTTAGTAAAAAAATCAGCGAGTGCAGCTCCATATTCATTTTGCTATTTCAATTTGCTGAAAAGAAAAGAAGATTCATAAATTATAATATACTTTGTAAAAGAAATAAAATGTCTATTGAAAAAATATAGGTATACAGTCAAAAATTTAAATAAATATTTAAATCAAATTCGTGTTAATATTCATTCAAGACCAACTTAATTTCACAGATCTACGAAAAATTTGTACAAAATTTTTTCAAGCTTACGTGATTAACAAAATTTTTTAACAAAAATATAATTTATTTTTACAGACTCTTTCATTTTATTCGTAAGAAAAAATAGTGTTTTGTGCTTTAAGGGGCATATAAGTAGGATATTATTTTCGAGGATAAAGTTTACTACTTTGAGCAAAGCGAGGTGAATTAAATTATGTTTTACTAGAAAATACCTTTAGAATACGTCGTTGATGTTGATTGAGAATATCTTGAAGAATATTTCAGATGTTGAGTTGCCAAAATACGTATATTTTCTCCTTATTTTAACTGCTAATGGATAAAGCGCCACGTCGTTCCACATCTTTATTTAAACTTTTTTTTTTCGTCGACCCCTTAATCCCCTTATTTCTCCAAGCAGGACAAAAACATTGCGTTGGTGACTGCCGATTGGTGGGTCTCGCATTAATATCGTCTTCCATACTTCTTGCGCTATTACTCATATCGCACTATCTTTTTTCAAATTGTTGACATTTTATTGTTACAATGACGCAAATGACTAAAAAGTTTTACGTAGCTTAAAAATAAAATCGCTAAAAAAATAGTTTGAACGTTTAATTATGGTTTTTTTTCACGTATTAGTGAAGATCACAGTAAAAGAACCGTTATCAATAAAATAAAAAAATATTTGTTAAAACTTCTTCCTTCTGTTCTCAATTTTTTTTAATCAATTCTTCACAAGAACTTTAAATATATTATTATAATCAAATTTTTATTAAGATCTTCTTGCCTTAAAAAAATGGAATGGCACATTTTTATTAAAGTTTTAAGGAGGTTCTATGGTGTCTTTAGAGGGGCGGGGGGGGGGGGGTGAAGAGCATAGCCTATTCACGAATCTTCAACTTGACAGTACTTGGGTATTTAACAATGAAACATCTTAAAAAAGTTTTCGATGATCTAATTTAATTATACCAAATACTCAATATTAATAGAATAAAAAATAAAAAGCGTAGGCGTAATAGAAGTTCTACCTTCCGCAGACAAAAGTCTGTTATAAAGTTTCGATAATTGAACTTTTAATAATGTAAAATTAAAGCAAATAGACTTATGAAAGTTTGTGCAAAATTTTAGATGATAATATTGAATAATAAGCCTTGTAGAAGTAGTTTCGTGAGTGAGCAACGCAATCTTTGTTTGCTTTTACATGCAGTTATAGTATCTGCGCAGCTTTGTTTACATTTATGCCAATATCTTTCGATAATGCCTGGTCACCTGCATATTCTTCAACACGCCAATCTATTCGTTATCAAGTTTCATAACGATCCCTGCATTTCCGTCAGACCATAGAGCCTTGTTAAGGTAAATTTCCTTTCACTCAAGTCCTATAAAACAATAGTATTGCTTTCTCAAAGAAAAAGATTTGATAACGGTTAAAATTCGCTCAATTCGACTTTTTTCATTGGTTTTCTTGACGTTTTAAAGGTTCCTGCCTGAGAATTTTGATTATCCGAAATTTTAGATTGGTTTGTGCTTTCATCAAGAGAACTTTCCACATCTTCTACCTCATTCTCTTGATTTTCTTTTTCATTGGTACGCAGTTATATTGTTAGGCAGACAAAGCAGAGTTTGATTTTCATATTCATTTACATGTTCACATTTGTAACTCAAAAAAACTCATTTTTAGAAAAAGTCTGCATATGCGTTCGTGTATGTATGTGTAACCGTGTGTTTTTTATTATAGTGGTTCAAAAGAAAAAATTGGTACATAAAAAGAAGCTTCCCAACCATCAATCGAGTCTTGCTCTTTCACCTTATATACCGAGGTCATGAAATGTGAGTTCAATCCTCTGCTGCTGGTGTACTCTAGAAGGCGCTAAAACCTTGCTTTCTTTACTAAACTATATAAATATCCTTCAATAAGAAGTGCACGCAGTTAAGATAAATATGAAAATTTACACAAAATATGTGTCAATAGTCATTTCAAGCTAATAACACACACAATTTTTATATTTCTCTATTATCTATTTTCATGATCGAATAGCCTAAAATTCTGTCACAAATTTTATTTGTAAATTTGTCGGTCTTAAACTACTTGTTAGAAGGATCTAATTTTCATAGTATGTTTTTGTTTGACAACACACACATATGTGTGTGTATGTGTGTGTGTGTGTGTGTGTGTGTGTGTGTGTGTGTGTGTGTGTGTGTGTGTGCGTGTGTGTGCGTGGCAAGAACCAGACAAGTCTCGGAAAAAATCGGAATAAATTACATTAATCATTTGGGTTACATAAAATACCATTATAATTATCGTTTCCTATCTGATAATACATTTCTCTTTTATATTTTGTAAAAAATAATCGTTATATCTTAAAATGTAATAAGGACCGTCGACAAGAACTATGTAACACGAAGGACTTTTGTCTTAAGCACTTTGGTGTAAGAAGAAGGAATTTCATAAATTTTTAAGAATATTACAACCATCTTAAGATAAATGATTTTCTAGAACTTATGAAAATTATTTTGAAAAATATTTTTATTTCCAAAATAAAAAATTTTAAAATTTTCCACATTTTAAAAAATGCCAAGCTTTTCTTTCGTACAAGGCTATTGTGGTGATTAAATCTAATCAGTTGCAGTGATAACACAAGCTACATTTTTAGTTTATATTATTTGAATATTTTAAAAGTTTTAAAGCAGTAAAACAAGTTTGAAAATAGAAATTCTACTTATCGATCGATTTGTCATCAGAAAATATTAACTATACATTGAGTTTTTAGTAATGACAAAATAATGCGCATAACTTTGTTATTCAACGTAAAAAATGACCTTTATCTTTTGGTTGGCGAAGCGACCATATTAAATGATCTGATAATTATTTGCAAAGCAACAGCAACATTCTAGAATATTCGTCTTTTTTCGTTTTAAAAAAAAAATCTATTGCGTTGAAATTTTTTTTAAAAAAATATATGTAGACTAAAATTTTAACTTACAACTTTTTCTCTTTTAGAATAATAATCATATTATAATTAAAAAGTCGTGCGTGAATCAGTCAGTAAAGCGTCGGTCTTGTGATTTGTAGGCCTATTTTTGAGACAAAATGTCTACTAATTGGGGGGGACAATGCGGCTCTTAGAAATCATAGTTTCGTTTTTCATCAGATTTTTGAATCTGGTGGTAAAAGAATTTCGACAACGTATATATGTAATGATGTATAGTCTACTGTGTAATGTACTATTAAAATTAAGTAAATGGACCGTCACGCTTGTAAATATCTTAAATAGATAAAAAAATAAATATGATTAATATTATTATGATTTTTTAAGGGCTTTTTTAACGCTCTTAATTAATTTTATCCTTAATATTTAAAAGCTTGGAATTGACAGGCTTCGAAATCAAGCACAGGATCTGTAAATTGCAAAACCTAAATGTTCTATTAATTATTATTATTATTATTAAACTTGCATTCGTTAAAAAATAATATCTCATGAAGCATCAAATGCCGATTTTTAAAAGCAAAGTTGCGGCAGCCTAAAATTTTTTGTTATTTTTTCGGGTTAATTTCAAATACTCAAAAAAGGACGAAAAAAGTTGAAGAGTGCAAAAAAATTTATGGATAGTATTTGTACGAGTATGAACTTCCTAAATATCAAACAACAGAAAAAAAAATTTTATAACGTTAAAAGTAGAGCCCTTTAAAGTAAACAAAAAACAAGGTGGCCAAAGTAGCCCCCAATGGCCAAAGTAGCCCCCTTCTACGGTAGATTTTAGATTTTTGCCTTTCTCAAGGAGATAATATTAAGATATAGAATATGAGATACAATGAAAATATCGAGATTTTATAAATCATCAATTTTGATTTTCAGACTTCTTTGAGAAAGCATTTTTCGAATGCAGTCAGCAGCGGTTTTTTAATTTCAATCGCAATAACCATTTATTTTTCGACAATTAGATTTTACAACTGTGTTACTGATTGTTACAATTATAAAATTGTAATCACAATTGTTCCATTTGCAATACTTGAGATGCTTTCAACATGCAAAGTGTGAAGTTGTTTCACAAATCAAATTTTACAAAATTGCTTATAATACAATAAATTTTTTTATTTCATAAAATTATATGTTTAGAAATTTTTTTTTTATTATATAATTATATAGTTTCATTAAGAGCAGGTAGTAAATAATTATCAATACCAAACATATTTTATTTTTATTAATCAATCATAATCAAGATAATCATTTTATTAATTCTTCAAAAAGGTTACACAATTACACTGTGATGAAGTATGAGTAAGAAAAATACATTTGTGCTAAACACCGCTAAATTGTAATATTTTATCTTGAGATACAAACAAATCTTTTATTTACGATTATAATGAATAATTATTTCAATAACAAAGGTAATTATTGCCAAGGAGTAACCAACAGTTAGAAACAGGATGAGTTGCATTAAGAAAACGCGCTTGGAAGTAGTATCCTTTGGAAAATCATCAACGATAACTTTTTTTTCTTCGTGAGTTCGCCAGTATGAAATTGATAAACCGGATTCAGTAATGGCTTGAAAAATTTTATCAATTTTTTTCATATATGGAGAAGCTTTCTCAAAAATTATTACTGGTTGGTCAGTAAATATAATTGGTTTTGCAATTTTTGTAATTGGCTTCCCCTCCCAGTTGACATATTTTTCAAAATATACTTTATTAAATATTGCTCCAGTCATACATCCACAGTTTCCATTTTTTATCAGATTATCTACGCATTTTTGACTGTGACTGACTGCAGTTGTTCGAGTTTGCATGTTACAGATGTGTTCGTTCTCAATTTGTGCAAAAAAAGGCATGAAAACATGATTTATTTGAAAATTGAGACTAGATTCATCAATTTCTTCAAGTGTTTCATAGGAAATTTTTTCTTGTCTTAATTCAGTCTCGGTGAAGGTTGAATAAAAATTAATGGAATAATGTAATGATAATAATATAATGCTGAGACGTAATATTCTATCCCTTATATTTTGACATCTTATAACAATTGGTATTCCGAAAAGGAGTTTTAGAGCATGAAATATCTGTAGTGGCTCTCGGGTCAAACCAAAGTCCAAAATAATTGATTCCAACAGCATACGCAATAATAATTGCAGGAATAATAAACAAATAAACGAAAATATCAATCGGTATGTATAGTTTACTCGTTCGATAACGATCTGGAACTAGTACAACCACGTTTGTCGAATCTTCTCTGAGATACAAAGCTAAAGCAGATTTTGACTTGGAGTTATCTAAAAATCGGCGCATGAACCAATGATGCGGTATTAGATTTGCCTTATTATCTTCTAAACTTTTCATTGAGTAAGGCAAATATCTGGTGAAACCATCGGTAAATAAAGTTCCGTTAAAAATATCAAACTTGAACGAAAAATTCATTTTTTTTAATGCGACAAAAATTGGGGAATAATGCTCTCTGACTACTTTAAACTTTATTTCGTTATTCTGATCAAACTGAACTTGAAAGAGTGGAGGAAGATGAAGTAGAGGCATTTTTAGTGGATACTCATTAGCATTCAATAATTTATCGGGAAAAATAGTTACATTTCGATCAAGTATATGTTCATTAAATTTCTCATAAAATGGATTAAAATAGTAAATTTTAGTAAACTCTTGATTCGATGTATCAGCATCAGTAGCAGGTATAATAGGTTTTTTCATTTGATTTTCTATTTACTTCCACTAAAGAAAAATCGAGAAATTTTTCTGACCATGCAGTTATCAAAATTTCTTTAATAATATATTCATTGTTTTTTTCTGAGTAGAAAATAACTAAGCAATGAGGTCTTACTGCTGCTGGCGAAAAATTGATGATAAAATTAATAAAAGATTGCAATTCGTTGGAAATGAAAAACATTCGAATTGTATTTTTGGTTATAATGAAGTTGGCGCGACGCGCGCAATCGATTGTTTACTTATTATGTTACAAATCTTTTCTCTGTTCTCAACCTTTATATATTTAACTGAATAAAATATCGTTATAATCAATTTTGTCTACTTAAATTGATTTATTCTTAACACAATTGAATTACCGTATCATTTCCATCATCACCACAATCCTGATCATTCAACAAAATTACATATAACAAAACATCTCTAGGATTTTGAAAAGATGGCGTAGCTAATGATTGATTATTGACGTTTGATATATCCAGTAAACCAACTGGTATTTCGGCATTTAAAGTTGGAATAAGTACGTCTGGATTTAATGTTACCGTTATATCGCTGCTATTGTGAAGAACAATTATTTGATTAACAGTCAACTCCTCGGTAATCTTTTCTGCTACAATACTTGTCCAATTATTTTTATGCGTACTCGATACAAGAGTGATTAATAAAAATAAATACGTAATTTTATGTAAGACAAACATTTTATTAAGCTTTTTGTAACGTACAACATGTTTCTCTGCCAAAATACAAATAGCAACTGACATTCACAGAATAGTTGAACTTGGTAGCAAAAATGTAGAATCAATAATATTAAATATGTAAACAATCCACACATTTTATTTTTTTAAATTCTAAAAAAAATTTTCCATTAGTAACCAAGCTGAGATATTATTGATTTATTTTATATGCCAATATATTGATGGGCTATTTTTAAATCATGTAAATACAAATTGTATATAGTCAACAATCGATAGGTAAAAATGTAAAGTTTCAATGTTTGAACTACGAATGTTTGTTGTATATCGTAAACAATTTTTTCGAGTATTCTAATTTTTTTTTCAAAGTCACAGTTCTCATAGATCTATCATAACCAAAATCAAATAATTAAATTATGAAATTGTATTTCAGTAAATTGTTTCAGTTTAATATCAAACTCATATCCAACGAATCAACAATTCGAGCAAATAATAATTATACCTTCTTTAAATCCATAACCATTTCTTTTCTTATACTTGCATCATAAATACAACGTAGGGATTTTTGATATTCAAAATTGATAATATAATTTCATAATTTAACAACATTATATTCATCCAACACTTGTAAATACCCACTGTGTCACTCTTTACATTATTCAAATTCATGTTATTTTCTCTGCCATAACAGGGCTGGGAAACGAATACGAATTTTTAAATTATTCAAATAATTCGAATAATCGTTTAAAAATAATTCGAATATCCGAATAGTAAATGAATTATTTGATATTATTCAAATATCAAATAATATTCGTTATTTCTTTTAATTTTGATTAATTTCTTATAATTCACACTTAGAAACAAATTTAGTGAAAAAAAAAATTATTATAAAGCAATTTTTTTAACAGTGGATGCTAAATATTTCAATATTCGAATAAATCCGATTATCGAACCGAATATTCGAATACAAAAATTCCAATATTTGTTATTCGAATTACGATTATTCGTCGAATAATTTTTTCGAATATTCAAATTTTTTTTATTCGAATAGTCCCAGCCCTAATTTATAATGGTTATCCCAGTTTAAACTGTTACCAAAAAGAAAGTTAAATTAAATAACAATGGAGATGTCTCGAAAGCAACCCAATCGAATGATCTATCGTTATTTTTGCCTTTATAACAAGACAGTTTATGAAATATTGTAAGTGTCAAAGTACAAGCAGAAAAAAGTCACGTGTGTCCTATAGCTAGTTAGACGGCTTATGCTAATGGAATGCGTTTTATAATAATAGCCAGAAAATATAGCGCGACTTTATGATCAAGATAATTACACCAGCTACAAATACTGGGCATTAAAGATTTAATTTTCATACGGCTGCACCTCGTTAGTTGCGATCAGTTTTTCTATTGCCTCAAAGTAGAGAAGAGCATGAATTAATGAGATGGCTACCGATCGGCCTACCGATTAGAGCTTTTTTTGTCCGAAATAAAATTATTAAAAAATTATTAAATGTAACAGACAAAACAAAATCACTTTTCTCATTTACCCCATCTTCCCCTATATTCAAGATATTGAAATAAAAATATTTGTAAAATTAATTTAACGTGCTTGTGGAAATGTAATATTCAGAGTTTTAGCTCGCTAATTAATAAAACATATTGTCGGCTCCGGGCAAGAAGATGCCACAGATTTTTCCGGGCAAAAAGAATACCACAGATTTTTCCAGGCAAGACAGTGCCATCTCAAAAGTGCCATTTTAGATTTCAGGCAAGAGTGTGCCATTTCAGATAAAATGTAGGTATATATAAACTTTATTTGAAAAGGCACAATTATTTATTTTGATTGAAGATGTTTTTAACATTTATTTAGTGGTTTTGAAAATATTTTTATTTTAGTATTAAAGTTTATTTGTTAAGAATATGAAAAACTCTTGAAAGTAAGAGTTGCTTTTTGCAAAAATTTCAATTTGTAGTGAGTTATACCGTATTCATGGTTTTTTGAGTTGCTCTTTTTGAATTTAATACTCAAATTATCAAATTCCATCAATTGAGCATCAGTAGGGCATTTTTGATCGATATGCATTTTCTTTTATTGATTTAAAATGATTGAATGTTGAGCTCAACATACTATGATGTAAATGATTTATCATGGACCTAAACTAAATATGTAACGTTGCACAGATTTTAAGCTGTACATGCTTCGCTGATAAGTTAGGATAATCCATGATTATGAATTAAAAATTGGTATGACATTGCATATTTAGGTCCACTACGGGAAAGAATCAATTGTCTTTGAGTATACCAGCTGAATAACATATTTGGCAAGCCAATGCTTTAAGGATCGCAACATAGACTTGCCAGATGACCAGTGCTCTTGATTTGAATTGCAGTGTTTTTGGTCACTGAACAATTAATATTGAGATTGTAAATAATATCAATGGTTTTTTAGACTTCTCTGAGAAAGCATATTCTGCTAATTTAGTTAGCAGCGGTTTATTACGTAATCTTATATACAGTTCAGTTTTTAAGCTGATTAATGTTACTTGAAATATATTGTTAAGTAATTTTGTTTTGATTATTACGAATGATGTTGATTATCTTATCGAATATTTATCTTTACGTGATAAGATGAAATAAGTAATAATTTGTATTTTGAATTGATAAAAAAACATACTTGTCAGTTGACATGAGTGTTGTAAAGATGTCAGTTTGGTTAATGTTTCCTTTATTTATATTTATTATTGAGGTCACTGTCGTAAAATCATACAAGTAAGTTTTAAGTACAATAATCATTTGAATGTATTCATATTTACCAATAAATATTATTTTGCAGTTCACCGTATCATTATTACTGCGATGATGGATTTTGCAAAAAAGCAATAATCACAGAAAATGTAAGAGTACCATTAGCTTTGAGTGTTTGTCAATTATTTTGTGGTGATTCAGCATCCATATGGCCAAAACCGACAGGTCAAATATCATTGAGCAATTTTACCGTTCATTTAAATCCTGATAAAATAACATTTAGTGGTATTGATAAGCAGAGTTACGTTGGACAATTAATTAAAGAAAATGTGGATAGGCTTAAAGAAAATGTCAAAACATTATCAAAATCTAAAATTAATTCATCTGGATATGGTCTTGATATTAGAGTAACTGGTTTATTTGATGTTAATACGGCAAAATTGACTTTGAATACTTCGGAAGGCTACGAGTTGAATATTTATTCAAATATAAACGAAAAGGTAAATTATTTTGCATGAAATTGAGTAATAAATAATTGAGAATTGAAATAATTATAAAAAATACGAATTATAGGAACTTACCGCTGACATCAAAAGTAAAAGCTACTTTGGATTACGCCATGGACTAGAAACACTTTCACAATTAATCGTTTACGACGATCTTCATGATAACATCAAAATCATCAGCAAAGCAAGCATTACAGACGAGCCAGCTTTTGCATATCGAGGTCTTCTCCTTGACACATCTCGCAATTACATAGATAAAGCCTCGATATTACGTACCATTGAAGCTATGGGTATGTCCAAACTGAACACCTTCCATTGGCATATAACAGATTCGCATAGCTTTCCATACGTCAGTCATAGATTACCTAATATGTCCAAATACGGTGCTTATGCACCAAGCAAAATCTATTCAGAGGATGACGTTAAGGAAATCATCAGATTTGGATTGTTAAAAGGTGTTAGAGTTATACCAGAATTTGACGCACCTGCTCATGTTGGAGAAGGCTGGCAATGGGTAAGAAATGAAAATTTAAATAAGTTATGAATTTATGAAAATTCAAGACATATTATCTAATAAATTATTTATACAGGTTGGACATAACGCAACTGTGTGCTTCAATAAAAAGCCTTATTTTCTCTATTGCGCTGAACCACCTTGTGGACAATTGAATCCAACGAGCGAAAAAGTTTACGAAATTTTGGAAGGTATTTACGCGGATATGCTGAGCGATTTTGAACCCGAATTTTTCCATATGGGTGGTGATGAGGTGAATCTCAGATGTTGGAGCAAAGCCGATCCAATCAAGGATTGGATTGTTGCTAAAGGATGGGATTTATCAGATGAAAGTATGTACAAACTGTGGGATTATTTTCAATCTCGAGCTTATGAGACGCTTCTAAAAGCAAACGGAGGAAAGGATATCAAAGCTGTACTCTGGACCAGTGCACTTACGAATCAGGAAAATTTGAAATATTTGGATCCGGAGAAATATATTGTTCAAATTTGGACGGGAGAATCTGATGAGACTATTCAGAGATTGATTAAGAATAAATTTGATGTTATTTTTTCAAATTACGATGCTTTGTATTTAGATTGTGGGTAAGTAAAAATGTAGATAAAATTAATTTAAGATAGAATTCAAAATATTGAAGTATATTTTTGTAGATTTGGTAGTTGGATTGGAACTGGAAATAATTGGTGTTCACCATACAAAGGATGGCAAAAAATTTATGCGAATTCTCCAATGAAAATTTTAAAAAAACATGGTTTTGATGAAGAATACAAACATCAAGTATTAGGTACATAATTATATACATACATTAAAATAATAATATGTGTATCCAAAAAATCATCAAATACTTTTACTTATATCAAATTTAAAAGGTGGTGAAACTGCCTTGTGGACAGAACAAGTCGATAGTACATCAGTCGACTCGCGATTATGGCCACGTGCAGCTGCATTCGCTGAGCGCTTATGGTCAGATCCTTCAACTTTATGGTCAAAGGCAGAGCAAAGGATGCTGAGACATCGCGAAAGACTTGTGGAACGAGGTATCTTTGCCGATAGCCTGGAACCTGAATGGTGTTGGAAAAATCAGGGCGATTGTTTAAAGAGCTTTAAAGTTGACGAGTCAAGTACGATGAATGATGATCTTTAATGAATAAAGATTGAAACAAGTTTTTGCAAAAGTGGATATAATGCTCTACATTTTTACAGATAATTCGCCATCCACTTTTCGACAAAAGTCACAAAATCAAGATGTTATTACTAATTTAAAAATAGTATTACTTAATGCATATGGATTAATTTTTTCATTTTTATTTAATTTATTATTAAAATGACTTTAACTGTATACACAATAAAAATAAGAAATAAAAAAACTCTAAATTGCTTTCTCAAAGAAAAAGCATTGTAACGGTAAAAAATATAAATTTGATAATTTTAGGTTTTTTAGATGTTTAGATCCAACCCCTAATCCAAAAAATGTGTTTTTAAGAAATATGTGTGAGTGTGAGTGTGTGTGTATGTGTGTGACGATTTTGCGTGACGCTATAACTTTTGAAGGAATTAAGATATCAACTTGAATTTTTACACACATATTTTTTATAAGTTATTTTAGAACTATTTAAATTTTGAAATTAATTGGACCTTATTAAGGGTGTTTTTCATAAAAATCATTTTTTCTTAAAATTTAAAAATTGAATATTAAGATTGATTGTAAATGTTTTTCAAGTTTATTTCATGCTTTTCGGACAATTATTTCACAATGTATTCTTTAATATTGAAGTTTATTCATTACGAACGTAAAAGACCCTTATTCGAGTGCTTTTTCAAAATGTTTCTATTTTTGAGTTCCATATCGTTTTCTTCGTTTTCCGGATTGCTCTTTACGATTTTAGTATTGAAATTAAAAAATTTCGTTAATCCGTTCTTGTTAAGATTGTTTTTGATAAAAAATTATAATGTATTAAAGTTAAAAAATATCGCATATTTTAATTATTTATATTTATAATACTGTCCACCCCCGTCACAATACTTTTAGCATTTATTTTGTGATTTTGAGAAGAAATTTATACTTTAGTATTAAAGTCACTTTTGCAAAAGGCGTTTTTATAAGAGTTTTTTATATTCTTAATAAACATATAATAGGAATATGAAAAACTCTTATAAAAGTACCTTTTGCAAATATTTTAATTTGTGGTGTTACATGTATCGTTTCCATGGTTTTTCGGGTAGCTCTTTTTGAATTTTATATTAAAATTATCAAATTCCATCAATTGAGAATTGTTAGGGTGTTTATGATAGAAATGCATTCTTAATTTTAAAATTATTGAATATTCAGCTCAAAGTATTAATAATATATAATAATATTATATAATATATTGTAAGTGATTTACACGCATTTAAACGTGATATGTCAGTGTTTTTCGATCACTGGTCAATTAACATTCAGATTATGTATATTATTAATTATGTTATTCAAGGTTTTTTAAGAAAGCATTCTACTAACAATCTTATCGCCCCTCCCCCCCCCCCCTCTCCACCCGACCCAGCATTCTTGATCTACCCCTGATTACAAACCTTGAAAATCTACATATACTCTTGATTTGCAAAATGTTATTACACAGGCATAAATATAAAAATATTTATTGTAACGTAATATGTTACTTGAAAGACAATAACAAAATACAGGCATTTTTTTTTTCAGTGGCTCTAGTTTGGTATTGGGAAAAAGCAGTTATATTTAAACAAACTAGAGTCGATTTACGCGCTCTCTCATTGTTTACTCTTAAAAAAAATTATTACGAACAATTAATTTTATAGTTATCATTATAATTATAATTATAATTATTACGACGATTGTTATTCTTTTTGCAACCATCGTTATTATAATTGTAACAATCAAAGACATTTTTATTATTAACAATATTCTCTATATACACTATAAATTCTGAAATCATTTTGAATTTTCGCGCTTTTTTAGCGTAAGCCAATCAGAATTATTATACCCGCGTTGCGTATTAAAAGAAAATTACATATTACGTCATGTATTATACCTGACCACATTATTATTATGCTTGAAAAGCCAAACAATAACAATGAGCAGATCAGTTGAACCTCAAATTACAAGTTATAGGTTATATAGTTAATGTGAGAAGCAAAACACAACAAAATGTTTCCGTCTAGTTCACAAAAAAAATACTGGCTATTTAGTGATGAAAATGATCTTGCAGCTTCACGTGAAAAAGCTAACGCCGACTTTGTTGCAAATCATGGTGCAGAAATGACGGTAAGGGTTAAGATTTTTAAATATTTTGTAAATTTTGTTCACGATCACTCTTTCACCTGTCATTGGTCAACATTTCAATAAGTATAATAATTTTTTGATAATCATGACCACTACTGATTTAAAAAAATATATTTATTTCACAGGATGAAAAAAAGAAAAATCATTTTTTAAGTGTGCACGAGGAAAGAGTTCTTCAAAAATTTTACGAATCTCAACTCAAGGAATTTTGTAAAAGATTCAGCCCACCAATGCCTAAGCCAACTATTGCTACAGCTTTGCATTATTTCAAAAGATTTTATCTTCGAAATAGTGTGATGGATTATCACCCAAAAGAAATTTTAGTCACCTGTGTCTATTTAGCTTGTAAGGTATAATGAACATTTAAATAAATATGTTAATTTCTGTGCATGAATATCTATTTCAATTTTTTTTATTGAATCAACATATTTATTATTTTTAGGTTGAAGAATTTAATGTCTCGATATCTCAATTTGTAGCTAATATTATGGGAGATAGGGAAAAAGCATCTGATATTATACTCAACAATGAACTGCTCTTAATGCAACAATTGAATTATAATCTAACTGTCCATAATCCATTCAGACCAGTTGAAGGACTTTTAATTGATATTAAAGTATGTAAAAATTTAATCACGTTTTCTTATTTTTATTTGAGCAAATCAAATAATTTCTTATTAAATTTTTTAAAAGACAAGATACCCAACAATAGACAATCCTGACAAACTGAGGCCATATATAGATGAATTTTTAGAGAAAGCATTTCTCACGGATAGTGTTCTATTGTATGCTCCTAGTCAAATAGCTTTAGCTGCAACACTCCATGCAGCCTCTAGTATTAATGCAAACTTAGATAATTATGTAACAGAAATTTTGTTTTCTCGAGAACATTTGGCAGCTATTGTTGAAGCTGTTCGAAGTAAGTTTGATAATTTTATTTTTAATTTTAGTAAAAAGTTTTACAGTGTAATCAAAATTTTACAAATTGCAGAAATAAGATCTATGGCAAAATGCGTAGAAATGCCACCCAGGGATCTTGTTAGAAAATTAGAGAAAAAATTGGAAAATTGTAGAAATCAAGATAACAACCCTGATAGTGAAATGTAAGTTTTACTTGGATATTAAAATTATTTGATGCTATCAGTGAAAAATTTTACTAAAAATCATTTGTTTGATTATTTACAGATATAAGCGAAGAATGCAAGAAATGTTGGATGAAGAAGATTTTTTAGATAATAATGAAAAATACGCTAAAATTGTTAAAAATCAAGCTGCAAATGATGATAAAATTCTTGGAGTAACTAAAGTTTTGTCACCCGCTGCTTTATGAATAAAGTATTGTTAATTTATTTTTATTTTTTATAAATTACGTTCTTTAAATGATTCTGTTTCTTCATTACAATTTTGGGTTAATTGAAATGAAACAAAAATTATAAAATATTGATTCTGTAAATATACAATTTTAACTTGAATCTTATCAATATTAAAATATAATCCGGTTTTCCACTGTATTGTAACTAGAATGATAATGGAATTTTTGTGCCAATTACATAGACAGAAATGTGCCTTTCCTACTTAAGGGAAAATAAATTTTATAAGCACTACAAGAACAAGTAAAACAGCTGTAGATTACCTGGTAATTTTATAGACAACATCTGGGTGATTTGTGAATTGCTTTACTTTTTTACATTTTTTGTTTTTTAGATGTATAGTATACATTTTTCTATTAAATAATTTTTATTTATTATGATGTGATCATTGTTTAAATTATAAAATTAATGTAAAATTTCATAGACTTAATTGATAAAAAATTTTGATGCCGGTGATCTAATTTTTAAAATGAAGTACAATTGCCTATGAAAATTTGACTAGGAGTTTGAATTACTAGATTAGAATAATATTGAGATAATAATTAAACATCATTATTTTATTTTTCTATTTTAAAATCACATTTACCTTTAAAAGCAAAATAAATGAAAAGTGTTATGTATAAGCAAAACCAGCACAATAATTTTTTAAAACTTGCGCTTTTCTATTTTTGCAGATATAAAAAATCGTATGCGCAATAAAAGTTTCTTATCTTGTTGTCACAAATAAGTTGCATAAAATTATTGATCTTATAAGCATAATCAAAGACTGTTACTTGTCATTCAATGCTTTAATTATTATTGTCAATAATAGTAATTGTGCTAAAATTTTTGCAACAAAAGTTAATTTTGAAAGCTTGTTTTATTTTTGAAAATAAGTTTTTTTTAAAGGATATTCCTTAAGGATAATCCAGACCTCATCTATAAATTGTGGGTTGTCTGGCTAAAACTACTGTGTCATCTTAAAGACGAGTTAATGTTACCCAACCTATTAAAATAAAGAACAAAGACACACTAGCACGTATGTACCTCTGCGACTCACTTTGTCTAATAGGCTGTTTGCTTAATCTAAGCCTTCTGTTGCTAACTGATATGCAATGCTCTGGGAGTAAAGATGAAAAACTGTAATAAAATAAATTATACTGACTTTAATTTATGTGTTGTTATTCTCTTTCTTTCGCGTAAATATTTCACATAATAGACAACATTTTAATACTTATTCTTTAAAAAGATAGAAAAGATCACATTAGAATCTTCCTAAACTACACAATTTGTTTTGAGCAATTTATTTAAAAAAAATAAATTCTAAATAATACATAAGTTCCACACTTAAGATTTCAAATCAAACAGTACAAAATTGCGATTTGACAATAATTTTACAATTCAAAAATATGACGTTGCTGAAGTATATTACAAAAGTTGCAAATTTTAATGTTTTTGCCTGAAAACAATTGAGTATAGCTTATCACAACTTATAAGTTTATAATTTACCACTATAGAAATGCATTTTTTATTTATTTAAAAAGAAAAAAGAAATGTAATAATGAACAAAAAATCATCTCTTATTTATCTACGTCCATTAATTTAGCATTTATTTTGCTATATTTTCCATTTTCTTGTAATTTTCAGTTAGATCTGGGGCTGAACTATACGTTGCATAATTATGTTTCTATAGACAAAGTTTAAGAAAAGCCACTAAATTTATTTCATGTAGTTCAGCCCCAGCAATCGTGTTAGTTTAGCCCCTTGACATTTTTGGATTGCAAAAAAAAATTTGTTTTAATTATTATGCTACACAAGCTTCTAATTTTTATTTTTTTATAAAAAATTAAGGGGCTTCTTGAAATCTCAAGATATGTGTACACTTTTTTAGAATTTGTTGAAAATAAATCGTGCAGTCTAGCCTTGGCCTCCCCTACCTTAATTTTTGTTTAAATGTCGTCTGAATAAAACAAATATTATGCAACTTGCAGTTTAGTCCTACAGAAACGTGCATCACGATTACTATGCGAAGCTTTAAATATGTAGCGTAAAAATGACAAAACCTAATGTTTGATTTAGCAAAAAAGGGAAAAAATATATAGTTAACACTGATAAGAAAGCGCTGGCCGATTTTTAGGTACGAACATGTTTGTTGAAAAAAAGTTATCACCGTTTTAGTATTAAAAAATTTAAAGAAAAAAGTAGAAAAATCGATATTTGGCTTTTAAAATTTTATTTTCCAGGGAGCGTAATGGTTTGCCATATAATCCTACATTGTTTTATGAACTTACGAAGCTTATTAACATAAAAAAAATTGCATCGTGTGGTTTAGCCAGCTATTTTCCAATGGCGCGCTTGTGTTATTAGTTACGGTATCTTTTTTAACCGTATTATTAATAATGAAATTCTTGTTTATCAGCTATCCGTGTTTTTAATAATTAAATTTTGTTTGTTAAAATTAATAAAATTTGCTCTAACGAATTCAAGTCATAAAACAAAGATCCATTTTTCATTGGCTTTATTATTATGATTAAAATAAATTATATCAAGTTTCTGCATTGTCGAATAATACATGGATTTATAAAGTGAGCAAGATCAACGTGTGTATTAAACTTGCGAAAAATATAGAAAATAATACTTAATTTTAATCCAATTTTATAAATCGCATTTACAATATATTAATCTTCTTTTACTGATCTTTTTACTATACCTAATATGTATTGGGTTTTCTATATTAATTTTTATTGTTATAAGCAATGTAGTAATTTAACTTAAAAGAGTGTAACCTATAATAATATTGCAAATTTAAGAGAAATCTAAATTTACAAAATTTATATTCACATTGATAATTATTATAAGCGAAATCAATTGAAAGTTTTTTTATTTTGAAAGCTTAATGTATAAAATATAGTTTTACGTTAAGACGTGAATTTCAAATGTCAAACGGTCTCCATCGCCGAAGCTTCCCAATTTATCCAAAATCATCCATCAAAGTTTTTTCATTAAATTTATTTGTGATGTATGCAATTTCGTAATAAGAATGAACGGCATAGAATGTGCTTACGCGGGTCGAGCACCGAACTGACAGGAGTCAGTCGCATACCGGCCAACAGGCTTTTATATTGTAACTTAAGCGCCATGCTCGTGTATATATTTATATTTCAATAAACTTACATACATTTTAATGGTGGCTAGTTATTTACTATAACCAAGACATCACATTAATGATATTAGCTGGATCCTAAGCCCATTTTGATAACGAAAAGTAAAAAATTTTCAAACTGGCGGACATTTTAACTTTTAGTTTCATTTTTCGCTATTTTTTTGTTTTTTGAAAGACTTTTAAAAAAAGAGAAACAATAAATAAGATCTTAAAATCGGTTTAGGATCCAGTAAATTGAATTTACTTTAAAAGTAAAAAAAAAATGATGTCAATCCGTAAAAAACTTGGTTTTTTAGAAAGGACGTTTAAAGTTACGAGATTACATGCATTTCTATAAAGTGCAGTTCCTTTAATTATGCTGTAACTTTCTTAGTAAATCTTTTTCAAGTAAATCCTTTTGAGAACTTATTCTGCACATGAAAAACTGTAAAAGATCGCAATAATAAAATATCGATTTTTTGGTCCCGTTTTATGAGAACTCTCCTTTAACAAAATACTCAATATTTACGATTAATAAAAAAAAAAATAAAATTATTATTTAACATATAATAATTATTCATTTATTCATTCATTTATTTTTTTATTTATATACATATAATAGAATTCACGAAAAAAAAAATGTTTTGCAATATAATATGATACAAAATATTAATATATTGTCAGCGAGTGGTACATTATATATAAATTGATGAAACAATAAACACTAATAAAACGTTAATTAACTCATTTCTTTTAAGGTTGTTCGAGCATCATTTTTAGTATATTTATTATGCATCATGATATAATAAATTATTATTATTATTATTATAATTAAGGGCATGTCTCATACCGACACGGATTCCTACCTCTGATTTTTTGTTTTTGGTCGCCAATTCGCGTATTTGAGAAAATATTTGAATTGTCAACAAAAAAAAAGAAAAATCGATAATTTTCGGTTTACCGAAAGAGTTATATAAGTTAAGATTAGAATCTATGTCAGTGAACGGGATACCTTTAATAAACGTAATTTAAATTAATTGTTGGAAATTTATTTTTAATGCTTTTGATCAATCAAAACTTTTTTCTTATTCTAGCGTTATCTTTTACGAGTTGCGAAAGTGAATGATACAGAGGCATTAGCTCTTAACAATTGTCTCTTCTTTTTTTATAGTAATATTATAGGTTATTAATTAATTCATATTTCATCCGCTGTGTAGCGATACACACGTTTTTGTTTCTCGCTTCACAGTTATTCCCTACATATTATAATATGGATCTCATTCATTTCATTATCATTTCTTTTTTCTAGTTCCAGTCACACTATACTTTCAGTACATTGCAACTATACTTAAACTGTTCATAAAATTAAAAATCATGTAAATGTGACAAAAACAGTATTGTTTATTAAATAAAATTAAACAATTCAAGCATTTACAACAAAAGAATTGAATGCATTAAATAATCACTTAAATTAATCTTACATATTGTATATTTACTAACACTTATATACTATTATTAATAATAGGTGCAAAAATCGGTACATTTTAAATCTTCCAAACGTAATGTTGCATCTAATTCACGAAGTGCTAAATTTTCAGATAAACTATTTAAATTATCACTAATGAAATTATTGTTTGTTAATGTTTTTAAAAAATCATCAAAAAAATATTTTATATTCAGTCCCAATTGTGAATGCTAATGCTAATTTTTTAATAATAAAAAACCAAGCGAAGAACTTTCTTAATTATTTCGATAAAATAATATCATATGATTCGTCAAAAATTTTTCAAATTTCTTTATCGCATTCAATAAAACCCATTGTTATAGCTTTTTATTATTAAAAATACAATTTTGTCACGATTTAAAACAGAGGTAAAAAGCTATTTTCTAAATAAGCACGTTCTTGACGCGGAATTTGAATAAGCACTTTCTTGCCTCGTAATTTGAAAAAGCACTATTCTCGAAAATTACTTCGACTAAAATTATTTTCGACAAAGTATTTTCAAGCTTTAGAATCAATTTTGTTTAATTTAAACCATGCTGTTAATGTCGTTTCATGACTGAAAAAAATTTTAAAGTTATAAAAAAAATTATTTACAATTGCACACACAAGCATTATAAAAGAAGTAATTCATAATCAAATTGAAAAGTGGTCTATTAAAAAGTCAATTATGCCTACTATGGCCTACTATTCTTCATAGTCAACTCCAGACCATCTCCACAAGTCTTTTCATGTTTTGACGTCGTTTCGCAATAGCGCATTTTTCAAGTTCCTTTAAACAATTAGCACTTTCTTTAAACAAATTTCTATCAGCTTTTAAAAAAATCATTTCTTGCATAAATTGAATTCATCTCCCAATCCCTTTCTCTCCACATACAATAGTAAAAATGTTCTATTGTATCATATTCAGTGTATCCCAACCATAATAAATATTTTTTTTGTAAAAAGCGGTCTGACTAGTAGATTAAGTTGTTTGTAATAAAAAAATATATGCACCTGAAGAAAACTGTTTTTGATTATAGAAAATGCCTTTTTTATAAAAAACACCTTTAATAACATCTAATTTCAAAATTTAACTTATAACAAATATGTATACAAAAAATTTTTTAAGCTATATATATATATATATATATATATATATATA
>JAPYZE010002891.1:0-15058 GCA_030522805.1 Leptomastidea abnormis | reverse complement strand
GGTACGCAAGATTTCCGTCGGTACCACGGTATAGTTTTCGCATACCGCGGTATAGATTTTGTATTTTTCTGGATCAAGGTACGCAAGATTTCCGTCGGTTCCACGGTATAGTTTTCATCTAGATCTTCGATTATATGTTTAATCCAAAAGTATATCCTTCCATACAGTAACAAAAGTCTCAAACATTTATATTTTTTTAATTACTGCTACTGCGGTAGTTTTTCTATATATTGTTATACAATGCATACCGCGGTATAGATTTTGTATTTTTCTGGATCAAAGCACGCAAAATTCCCGTCGGTACCACGGTATAGTTTCATCTAGATCATCGATTATATGTTTAATCTATAAAAAATATAAATAAAAAATTTATATTTTTAGAACTACATATTGTTTTTATAGTTTTCTGGGTCGCTACAAATAAAAAATATTAAATATATTAATTAATCATATTAATTTTAGAATTTTTTTTAAAGAAGTAAAATATTGAGATTTTAAATACAATTAATTTTTTTTCGACATTCTTTGAGAGAGCATTCTGCTAATGCAGTTAGCAGCGGTTTTTTATAACTGTTTTTGGATGGTTTTATGATACTTGTTTTTTGATAAAAATTATTTAAATTTTTTTTTTTATGTATAATTACGTGTTTTTTTTTATTATTGTGGTTTGTGGATAGGCTTGTCGATCACACGTAATTCATTAGTCGTGATACAAGTTTTTCAGATATATAAATTCTAGTTTATAACGAGAGACCGGATACATATGTATATAAATGTGATTTAATTGATTTTAAATTATATAATAGACAAGTTTTTGTTTTATCTAAGAAATTGTTGAAATTTACACATTAGAAATTTTATGTAATAATTAAACAAAATATATAATTGTCCATAAGACTTATAAAAAAAAGTACACGTTACATCAAATTCCTAACTAAAAAATTTTAAAAGATTATTCTACCAATTTCAGTAAATTATTTTTCCTTTTTTTTCTCCTTATCAAAATTGAAGAAAATCGATTGCTTATCAACTTCAAAAAATCGTTTTTCGGTAGTTTTACATCATCTTCACGAAAATTGCCAACTCGTCTCTACACACACAAACATACATTAACCCTTTAAAACGAATGCTCAAATTAAAACAATCATTTATAACAAGTATAAAAAAAAGATCCTCTCATACTACATATAGATATAAATAACCAATCACATTTTTCTATCTTTCCTACCAAAAAAAATTAATCCTATACACAAGTTTACTCTACTTTCAAAAATGACATAACTCCAGCTTTAGATTAAACCATAATCCTTCTAATAAAATATCACATTTTAACAACAACAAAAAAACCTTCACCGTAACTCTATTCTCACCCAATCAAGCTCGTTAATCAACGAAAGTAAAACTTCCCTCGATATATACACCACACATACATACACATACATACAAAAACTCGTCATACATATTATATCCTCCAATCTCACACACATACACACATAATATTAAATCCCAGTAAAACGAAACTTGTTCGCGAACAAGCCTAAAGGCAGTACTATATAAAAACGAGTATAAGGGAGCAAAACTCCAATAGGTATATATATAGAAAGGATTGGGAATCGAGAGAGCGATGCCTTTAGGCTACGGAAGAATTAACCAAGTATATACACTAAAACATACACGCACACAAGTGCGTTTACATACATATTCCCGACACGTCGCACATGTATATATGTATATATATACAATACGAAAAAACAGGTTTTGCTCCCGGTTTGTTATACTGATGTGTAAACCAAGGCGCCGTCGCTATGCTTACTGCTGCTGGTCTCTTTATATATAGTTGAGAGTAAGAGTAATCCAGCAACTTTCGTTTATTCCCCTGGATGCTTTTTATGTGTATATATCATTTTTTTTCTTTCTTTCTCTCTTTCTGTCGCGTATACATATACCGTGTGTAAATTGTGTACAACGCAGTTATTGGTATAGGTACACCTATATGTCTGTATCGTTACAGTAAATAACGACTGATTTCATAAATACCAAAGAGTGCAAGAGAGAGAGAGAGAGAGAGAGAAAACAGAATCTGATGATATATATAGGTATATGTATAATACCGTAACCAGAAATACCGCTCTTTTAGCATCATCATCATCCACACACTCTTTTGAATATAATCCCTTTTTTTATTTTTTTCTTCTTTGATAGCGCAATTTTTACTTTTTTTCTTTCATATACTACGATAACGATAAAGTACCAATACTCATCATCTTTGTATCCTAGATCCATGCTTGAGTAGCTCTACTTTTCAAATCCTATCCATATGGTATAAAACGTGAATATATAGCCATTTGGTTACATACCATATAACGTTACGCGGAAAGAGTTTAGAATGTGAGAGAAAAAACTAGAACTCGGATACACAAACACATGCCTACAAAGTCCAGCTGGTTATAATAAAGCGATTTTAACGTTGATATGTAGAAATTATTCATCGAAGATTAAAAAGCTTATTCTATCGCTATATATGTTTATATAGTCGAGTAAAGTCGTAATAATAACAATTTGCAAATTAATAGAAGCTGTATATATAGGCCTACTTAACGTAATGTCATAATGACATTAGTTTTATAAAGAAGGGGTGTAAAGAGAGAGAGAGAGAGAGAAGGGTATAGAGGGTTTTGCTATAATTTACAAGAGTCAAGCTTAACTCTCCCACATTTATATATATAGCCAAAATGACACTAACTAATTTCCTCGTTTAAAACGAGAACACACATATACACATATACATATCTATACACATATTGTAGTGGGAATAACGTGTATTATAACTAATCATTAATATTAAGCCGCATAGTCATAAATAATCCATTTTCGTATATAGGTATATACCTATAATAGGTGTAGGTATGTCTCGTTGTGTATAACTCAAGGTTATGCGTTTACTACAGTTTCGAGGATAATTAATCATCACAAAATCGATCACAACATCCCTTTATCACGTGTAGTTGAAAAAATAAAGAATAAAATAAAAAATGAACGAAAATTCATTAAAAAAAGGAATTAACTGGTTGATAAGAAAATCTAGGTAAATAAAGGTCACTATGGGGGGGGGGGGGCGAAATAAATAATTAATTTTCTTTTATAGCAAAAGATGCTTTTTAATATACATACTACGTCGTATATCTATACTTATAGATACGTGTGTGACCTGGTATGTGTCATTACGGCAAGCTTGAGAACACTTGGTTTCAGTTTAATTACCCTTTTACCAACAAGTACGACGTACCAACGATTTAAAGCTCGATCGCGAGTCATATAGTCGCGCGCGTACGTACGCTGGTTTAAACGTACATCCATTTGAAAGAATGAAAGAAAAACTAGATATATAGAAAGTGAGAAAATAAGCGAAAAAGCTATGTCTATACACCCACTATGTGTACAGTTGAACTTATTTATGTACTTAAAAAAAATGTGATTACCGTCATTAAATAAATTATATTTCAATTTTTTTTCTTCTAAAAATCTAAATTTTAAAACGATTCTTCGATTTTTTTATGGTATTACATATTACAACATAACTTTCACATAATATATCTGCACATACAAAAAAAAAGTAATTATGATAAAATAATTTCCAAGGTAATTTCAATGTTTTCTCTCTGAGGAATCAAAAATCTATAAGAATAGTCACAAGATGGGCATTAAGAAATAGCTAAAAAAAATTCTAAGTGTCACAAAAAACAATAAGTATATTTTTAAAAGTCTTGCATTATAAAATTTATAAGATCTTTTTGACACTTTTGCGAGTGAGCGTAGTTCGATCCAAGCTCAAATCGTAAACAACTCAGTCAGAAATGCCGGGATTTGAACCCACGACCTATGAATTACAAAAGCCGATACTTCAACGATTGAGTTATCTCAAGCTCCTAGTAAATTCAGTTATAATAACAATGAAGTACTACTATCTTTTGAAACATTACACTTTAATATTGTGGATGTCAGATATAACGTTGATATGTTAATGTCTTTTTACCATAGCTGAAAAAAAAATTTCTTCTAAATTTATGTATTACAAATTTATTTGAAAAAATTTTCTGCCAAATACTTGTGGTAGCGGTGTTTTTAGAGGTGAGGGGTATATTATAAAATATGTTAAATAAAACCAATGTATTTTAATTAAACTATTGTACTAATTAAATATTTTTTTTTTATTTTAAAAGTGAATTATTAATAATTTTATAAATAAAAAATACAATTTATTTACAAGTTCAAAGAATAGATACTACAATCTTTAAGACTTTCTCTTTGAGAAAGTAAATTTTAGTTGAATTATGTAAAACAGTGCAAGCAAGCATTGAATGATGTATATTTGTATCAATAAATGTTCCAAAAACTGTCAACTAAAATAATGGCTCTTTATTATTCCATATAATTTTAGCGCGAGGTTAGCAATATATTTTATGAAAATTTATTAAATTATTCCATAAAAATCCAAACAAGTCTTAAGTAAACTGAAAGTAAAGTAATTAAAGTCAAGTTTGATGTTTAACATCCACATTGCATAATTTGATTTGCAAAATTACTTAATTATAATTTAAAGCAATCCTATTCTCCATACAAAATTAAATTTTTTTTTCTTTTTTTTTCATTTTCAAAAACTTGAAAAATCACAAGCATAAGCTTTATAATAGCTCAAACTATAATATATATAAGCACATACAGAAAGTGCTTTCTAATGCTTATCACGAAAAATGAATGAGCTCCTCAACACGTGCATGCAATGCTTTTCGTATAATACAATACAAGCGAATCCCATTAAATATTCAACTGTCGTTATATCTTCTAATTCCTCCTCGTTTGCTAAGTTAGTCTCTTTTGTCGTCCGAGAGAAGCGAGTTTTCCGGACAAATACGGGCGCGTGTGTCCGTGTTAAATCCCTGGTACACACACACACACACACACACACACACACACAAACATTTGAAATCTGACTTGACAAACAAAAGTAGATGAGATAGTTAACTATATATACCTAAACACTATATGCTAGATAAAATGCTGCAGCTGTTTTCTGCTCTTTATTTAAAAAGCTTATTTTTATTTTTTTTTTTTTTATATTTGCTTGAAATAAATAAAAATAACATTTTTTTTTTCAAACTTTTTATTTGCAGTTTATTCTAAAATTTGTTTTAAACTTGCAAATATTTTTTATACTTTAATCAAAACGAATTTCTATATTTAATAAAAAGATTATTCTCGGAAATTTAATTTTCCATTGTTACGTCAAGAAAAATATACACACTCTCCTAAAAAATATTTCCAGGAAAATTTAATTTAACAATATAACGTACACTCATATACCCCCATAAAAAAAAAGAAATAAAATCAAAAAAACACCCACAGTAAAAAATTATTTTGAAAAATCACATTATTTTCGCAAACAAATCAACAATCCGTTTTTTCCTATGAAATAAAATAAATTCTATTTAATCTCATCATCCCTTAACAATCTCAACAATCATAAAAACAAATTCCATCCAATTTATAAAAATAAATAATATCAATAGTCAAAAAAACACATCAAACATAAAATCACATAAAAAAAAATCTCAACTGCAAAGGTATCATATACCAAAGAGACTAAGCTAAGTATAGATATATACCTTTAGTGTTTCAAAAGCGAGCAACTAAAGGGACAAACACAAGAGGATATACATACATACACACATACACGTTTGTAATTACTATAGCCTTACCGTTGAAGCGGTATAATTAGAGAAGCCAAGCTTGCTTGATTGGTCTATTGTTTACCCCCTATGTACCTATACTGTCTAGCTGCTGCTGCTGCTTTGGTCCAATTGAATCCTTACCTTTTCCGGGAAAACTCAACCCCCAACCTTTGCTTTCAAACTATCTATCTATACTCCTCCGATTTCTATGATTATACTGTCGCTAAGAGAGAGAGTTACTCCTGAAAATTTTCCTACTGTAAATTCATCGAAGTATCTAAATTTATATTTCTCGTACGTATAATTTAACTTATAATTTTTTCAACACTCAAATAATATGGTTCATATCGCTAGATTTTTCAACACTTATGTGTATAAAATATATCGGTACCGTCAATAAAACTATCACTTGACAGCCACTCCCACTATCACTTTCATCTTTTTCCGAGAGACCTCGAGGATTCTTTATTCGAAGCTTCTTAAAAGTATACCGACATACCCATAGAGACTGAAAAAAAAACATCGCTTAATTTCTTCAGCATGCGTATCGTTAGTTGAGATGACAGATTTGACGTCGATCCGTATCTGGAGATATAAGTAAGTGCTTTTTTTTCTTATTTCTTTTTACCCTTGTGTCTTTATATATAAGTGAGGACGAAACGTTTCATTGACTTTGTTCGAAAATCGAACTAATTTTACACTATGCTATTTTAGAAATAAATAGCCTGTACACGTCAGCGCGTAAAAATGTTAGTAAAGTAAAAATAAGATTCTTTTGTGGAGGGAAGAGCTTTCTTAATAATCGACGCTAATATAGAAAAAGAGAAATTTGCTCATGCAAGAATCAAGAAGAAAAATAATCAAAGCTTGTGTAAAATATATCGTAATTTTCCACCAAAAAAAAAAAAATAAGCGAGAAGAGATTATTGACCAAGTGCTTTACGAATTACACGTCTTTACTTTTTTTTTTTTTAAAGAAGAGGGAAACGAATGTATACGCGACCTTGGCAAGTTGCAGGAAGAAAAAAAATATTCGACTTACGATGAGAGAAAGAGAGTGAGACCTACTTACGCGATCGAACGTAACACATCCACGTGTTTTGCCTTACTGCACGCGACGAGGGTAAAAAGAGAGAAAAAAGTTGGAATGGATTCGCTTTGCACTTACAAGTATATACCTATATCGAACACGTGATGCGCGTCTTCTTCGAAAATCCGAGAGATTTTCACTCGTGACGGATTTTTGTGAAAATTTTTGCTTTTTTTTGGTTGAGATATACCCGAGGGAAAATGTGAGAAGAGTTTTCGAATATTTTGGATTTTTTTTTAGAGAGGAAGGAAAGGGTATATAATGCTTATTGGACCGTATGATTGGGGATATATGCTACCACGTGTGTGTAGATTTTAAAAAAATTTTCAAAATTTTTTCGATTATCGTTATATATTTTTGCATTGGTGGACATAAATATATAAATTGTTGAAAATAATTGCAATACAAAATTTCGCACAAATTTGTAAATACAAGAAAAGTGTTTGTAAAAAAGCAATAAAAACAGAAAAAAATAACGACGAAGGCAATTTATGCAAAGTCGAGTTTGAGAAAGGCTTTGGGATGTTGATGTAATAGAGGATCTATGGGTTTGAGAATACTTTCCCTTTTCCCCCCTCCCCCCCCCCCCCCTAAGAAAACCGTAACAGCTTACAAAACATTAAAATAGTGACTTCGAAACAAAGCATTTTATTAATAAAACTCGTTAATTATTCACTCATTATTTCGTAACGCACTTGTTTTAAAACAAACTGCAATTTTATTTATGTATATATCTTTTTTTATAGTTGTGTCATCTTCACATTTCTAAGAAATTGATAAAATAAGGAAGAGTTATTTATCTATTATTAGAAAATTCCAGTTTCTATATTGCATTATAGTTTTATTAATTATTTTCTAATTAATTAATTGGCTTTGGTAAGAATAGAAATATAAAAAAAAAACTGATAAAGAGATATAAAAATATATTGCTATAAAGTATAAAACGTATATAAAAATAATTTTTTTTACGTCATGTTATTATAATTACACTTGTTATTACAGGTAGGAATACAATTTAAACTTGAATATTGCCAAAGCTATTAAAATAATTAATATCTTGATAATAAATTGATAGAAAACAAAAAAAAAATTTAATAAATTTTCTTTACATAAAATAAACATATCTCAAGCTATTAAAAAAATAGTATCCACGACAAAAAAAAAAAAAAAAATTATTAAAAACTATATTTTACGACATGAAAAACACTTTACGATCGACACAATTCATGTATCTATATAACTATATACCTAATATTTTCTTTATTATTTTCTTTTTTTTTTTAATCCAAAAGCGAGTTTCATCGGGCCCCAAGTTTTTATAGGCTGTTAAAAACAATTGCGCGATCGTAAAATTCCGGGAAAGCGAGCGATGCAAGCGCTTATAGCCATATAAGCTTAAATGTATATAAATATATATATACGTATATATTATTGTATGCACCCACGTAAGAGAGGACGTTGGCTCATTGAATTTCCTTCTGTTTTTGATCGGCGAGATAAATAAGATTCTCTTGGCGTTGATCGAGTCTCGACGTATGATTATTCGATCGTCGGTCGGTCGGTGAGGTTTCAGACATAAGTTTCCGCGATTTCTGTTTAGTCGTGCGAATATATATATGTATATTCGCTTGTCTAACGAGTGTTTGGATTTAAATAAACATTAGGTATGTGTAATATATGCAAAAATGATATATATTGCGTAAAGGATGTTTGTTGTGTGTTAAACGGGTTTTGAGGAGATTTATATTTAATACGTTAGATATTATGCCACGTTATTTAACTTTGTAATGCTGTTTTTTTTTTAATTATTGTTATTAAGCGCATTTATCTTTTTTTTTTTTTTAGGAAATTGTAAATTATAAATTTTGAAATTTCATATTTTTAAATAAATTTTCTAAATTATTGATTTAAACTTGGTTTTAAACTTGTTTGAAATTTTAAAATAAATTTAAAAAGTTAGTAAACATTTCGAAATCAGATAATATTATTTAAAAAATAAATCAAATTAAAATTGAATGAATTGCAATTATTCGTCAAACTTAATATATGCTGGGAGAAAATAAAGCCCTTAGTGACAGGAATGAAAATCCTATTATTAAAATATATGACCTAGCACTACATGCAAATGACAAAATTAACTATCCAAACATTGGTAATTCTGATGAGTTTAGCAAAGCTTGTCCGGTACAAACGTAAAGCTTATCGTTCAGCGTCTTTTCTCTACGTATTAATACATTTAATTCATACTCATAAATACGTAAAAAAATATTTTTACATAGTTTTTAAATCATATTTTCTTCAAGTTTCTAAACGTCAACAAACTCTCCATTTGAACATACGTGAGAAATCAAATAAAAAAATATTAATAGACGCTTATAAAGCCAAGTTAGAGGATGTAGTTTTTTTTCTACCTTTTTTAACACTAATTTAGTGTATTTCAAGTTAGAGCTCGACAGAGCTTTCAACGATAGATGCTGAAAATCGAACTCATGACCTACGGATTGCGAAGCTTACAATCCATCGACGAAACTGTTTTGCTCGATTAGCTCGTTCTGCTTTTTGGTATAATTTTTAATGATTTCTCAAAGAAAAACAAAAAAGACGTGTCATAAAAAAATTTAATTTGAAGATAACATATCTTTTTACAGTTTAACAACACATGAAATCTAATGTGCAGGTTCAATTAAAATCTAATAATAATAATAAAATGTGAGTTAAAAACATACCATTCGAAAATATCATTTTCAAAATCCTGATTTACATGCATCTATTGAAATTTTACTAAAGTAGAAATATTAAAAAATAAAATTTTCTTACATAAAATTTATTTATAATAATTATTTATTAATTTTAATTAACTTCGTCACACTCAATAAAACACTAAACCTTATCATAATTGACAATTAACAAACTAAAACTGACAAATACAGACAAGAGAAATTCATATAATCAAAATGGCAATCTCAACTGGTTCTCTTATTCGAAACAAAGACAATCTACAGAGAGCAACGAAACGTTCGTCGAGTGTCTACTACTACTATTACTACAACTGCTGTTGCCTCTTTCTTCCTCTCTCCCTCTCTCAACCTTTTGGCAAGCCGCATATAAGCGCGTGGTAAAGCTGACCGCTTCACAGCCGTGAAATAGCTTTTCGGTCATTTTGCTCATGTCTCTATCTGAGTACGACAGGGCAATATCACGTGGTTCTAGATCGACTTTGTCGTGTCCATCTCTTTGGTTGAAAATTTCGCTTAGAAATTGGCGTGGATGTCTCTTCAGGATGATTACACGTTTTATTGCAAAAATTTTATTTTTTTCTTTTAATGATGAAAAAAAAAAAATTATTCTTAGATGGTTTTATTGTTATTCAATAATATTTGATAAAAATTTCTAAATTTTTTAATTATCACCTTCATACAAAATGATATAGAAAGTGATGAAAGTGAAGATGTAAATTACGATATAATTTATGATGTTTTATATAACTTTAATTAGAAAATAAATAGTCTGATGTAACGTCTCGAAAAAAAGTGTATAACCTACCTACGGATTGATATCCCCGAACAAACTTTCTATTACCTATTTACTGCGAATAAGATCTCAACTTTTGTGCTCGCTAATATTCCACACTAAATTTGCTGACACGCGAAACTAAGTTCAAACAAAACGTAACGTCCGAGTGTATATCTTTGATAATAAGAGTAAAAAAAAAAAAAGAAAAAAAAATAATCTTGAAAATCTTGTCCCTCACGTATTAGAAAAGACACTTCCATATATATATAGCTCAAGTCTTTTTCCTTTCGTCTCTTTCCATTTCCTTAACTTCCAAAGGCGAGAAACTCCTTCAAGTACTTCTCTCTACTGTGCAATGATCCTGAAGCGGTCCTCGCGCAATTAAATCTCTTGGTTAAAAAAAAAAAAAAAAAAGAAGAACTAACTAGAAGTTAAAGAAGGCTGAGAGAAGGAGTTTCTAACGAGGAAGAGAGACTTTTAAGATATATAGTGGAGAGAAGTAAAGAAACTTTGCGCTGATTCCCGGTAGATCGTTGAGAGAGAGAGAAAGAGAAAAAAAAGAGCTTTTACGCGACGAGAAGTTGAGGTAGCACAGCACAAACGTTTTGCACATTTATAACGGTGTCTTTTAACATCCGCTAGACCGTGAATTTGCAAATTAACGGCAATATGCCAAGAGTCTTTCTCTTATAGAAATCTCAAGGCTAAATTTTCATTATGTTTAAGATCGATGTCGGAATTACTTTTATATAAAAAAAAAAAAACAAACGTAAATCTATCGTGTATACATAAAAGTATCTATTGCATCAAACGATTATCTATTTTATAAAATATACTATACGCAGAAATTTAAAAAAAATAAAAATAATTATTTGTCGGATGGAAGATACATTAATCTTATATTTTATTTCTTCAAGATACTAGTATTCTTAAATCTTCTTTTTTCCTCGTAAAAAGACACACGCTTCATTACTCCAATAGCAAATCCTTCGGTAAATTAAAGCAATAAAACAATCGGCCCCGTCGATTTTCTTCGGCACATATAATTTCTTACCCCATCCAAAACCCAAACTTTCCCATTATTTTTACTCTTACCCCCCTCAAGAATCCCTTTTTTTTCGTTCATACCCTAACTCTCTACCAAAAATATCCGATCTGTAATTCAACGTCGATTTCACGAGAAACAACGATTTTTTTTTATTTTCTCTCACGTACGAGAGTCTTTCTTGAAAAAGAGCAAAAAAACGCCTACGCTCTTACTTTTTTCTTTTTTTTTTTGATCTTGAGATGTTGATTCTCACGTATAAACATCTTTTGCGGCACATCGTGACATGTAGATTAAGCAATACGATGACATGAAAATTATCGGCAGAGAGAGAAAAGAGATAGAGAGGAAGAGTGGAAAGATCGTAATCATGACCTCAATAGTTCGCTGTGCGAACTCTTAGCATAAATTCCCTTTTTTTTTAAAAATATATAGAATCGTTGAATTATATTAGCAAAGAGTAAAATGTGTAAAAACATTTTTTAACGAAGTTTTGAAACTAAATTTTCTACTTTTGAATTTTTCTTTTTTTCTTTCTTTTTTTGAAAACTTATCTGATAAAGAAAAAAAATTCAAAAAAACTATTCCAAAACTTGAAAATTTAAACCGACACGAAAAACCATCTATTTTATCCACCCATAAAAACGTCTAAAGAACAAAATCACACCACATAAATTCAAGCAAGCAATAATCCCACAATTCACATCAAGAAAATCAAACCAAGAATAAGAAAAAAAAGAGGAATCAAACAACCCCGAAGTAAATTACCAAAGGAAATAACCGTATACTTTCAACTCAACACACAATATATAATTTTTTATTTTTCATTGATTCTCGTCAGAATAAAATCAACCAGATATCACATCATCAAAACACCAAGAAAAAGATAAAACTCAACATATACATATAACTCACAAACACAAATACCAAGATGTGACGAAGTCACACATTTGAATAACAAAACAGTAGAATTTTTTTTTTTTTATTTCTACCTTAAACGAAACCTTACCAGAGAGAAGAAAAAAATAGAGAATAGAGAATCCGCAGAAATAAGTGGATATGTGCTGTGCAGAGAGAATTTCTATAGTCTTATCCAAAAACGATCGCGTCAGAGAGTCTAAGGCTATACCTATATAGAAAACGACGTTGTTGAAATCCCAGGGTCCACCAGTAGCAGAAGCAGCAACGACGACCTCGATTTCTTTTTACACTATATAGTCAAAGAGAGGATATAGCCTCACCCACCACATGTATATATAGTATACTATGTGATAAGAAATGTCTCTTTACTTCCGTCTTCTTCGCTTTCTAGTACGACGTGTGACAGACGACGACAGCCCCTTTTTTTTCCCTCTCTTCACTCGATTTACGATGGAAAAATCGTAAATGTGCCTCCTCCTCCCTACTATACTAGCTTGATATTTTATCGAACTCTTGAGTGTTATGCTGGCGCGAGGATATGCTTTTAAGTTAAAGGTTGAAAATAGGTGACGTCAACTTGGCTAACTTTTGAAATTTTGAATATATATAAAAAAAAAAAGAAGTAAGTAATGATCAAATAAATTAAATTGCAAGTTGAACAGCTAAAGTTATATGGATCTATAACCTGTTTCTTTTATATATCTACCCTAAACCAAGTTGGATCGATAATTCTTTTTTTTTTTTTTACCATCATGTAAAAAGAGTGAGAGAAAGAAAAATAAAATAAGCGTTCGCGAATTTGCTCGAGCTACAAGCAGATGCAAACGTCCTTCTTTCTTTACTCCCCTTTCCATCAACCCCTTACCAACCCTAAACGAACGATCTTGTTCTCGTATATTTTCTCTCTCTCTCTCCCTCTTTTACCATCTTTTTCGCACATGTATATATACATATAGATATATAATGTAAAAGCGGGATGTTTCAGGGTGTGAAATTTAGCACAGAGAGAAAGAGAGAGAGAGGAAAGCTTCTATAAACCAGACGACGAGGGTCGTCGAAATGACACCACGGGGAGTATACATGTATACGAACGTGTGGGCAAAAATGTTGGAAAAAAAAGAGAGAGAAAGAGATGGAAGGGAGGAATAGTTTAGGGAGCGTATAGCTTAAATACTGCCGTATTGCTATAATGTAGATATGTGTTGGACTCTCTTGTGTGTTGCTTTTTGCAATTTTTTTTTTCTATTTTTTATTTGAATAGTTTATTCGTACTGGTCGAGCTGTTATGATTTTTTTTTGGAGGGAAGTCATGTTTTGGTTTATTATTTGATGTGTGGAGAATTTTTTATTTTTATTTTTATATTTACTTTTGAATTTTTATCTAACTTATTTCAACAAATGTTGATGAATAATTTCTTTTTTTTTTTTTTTTTTTTTTTTTTTTTTTTTTTATTTTTTTTTTTTTTTTTTTTATAATTTTTTTTTTATTATTTTTTTTTTTTTTTTTTTTTTTTTGTTAGAAACAAAAATAAAAATTTACTACGATATGTTATTGTAGAAGATTTTTATTTTATTATTTTAATGATAAATCTGAATTTTATTAGTACATAATGATCAATCGTTCATATACGTTACGCATAACGTATTAGTGTGGCTTAGTTGGTAGAGCGAATTGGTTTCAGAATTGTTTCCCAGTATCTATCACACTGAGCTTCCCAAGTCTAAGTCCGAAATACATTCAGTTGAGTGTCACATAAGGCTTTAAAATACAAATAAACTTTTTAAAATTTCTATCTCCAATTCATTAAATTGGAAATCAGTAAATAAAAATCTTAAAATTTATTAATAATGAAATTAATAAGTTTTTAATAGTAATATTTTTACTAATAAAACCAAAAATATACAGAAATTATAATATTGTAAAAACAGTTAAATGTTTGAACGTCGTATTAACTACTTTTTTTTTTTTTTTAACAAACTCACAGGAAAACATTTACATTTTATACTTTTTTAAAAGTTTTAATGAGAACAAAATTCGCGAATGAAAGTTTCCGAGTTTTTAAAATGTTTTTAAATTATATCTCGTATAGTTCATATTTTACACCCCAGCGAATAAATCACTAGTATAAAGTGCAAAAATAATACTAAACAAATAAAACAGCTAACTTTTTTTTCAAATTAAATTTAACGTCACCTATCTCAAATCTCTATTCAAATCTAAAAAAAAAACCATCATTAAAAATCTTCATCGAAATAACGAGACACTAATTTAAATTTTCAACCCTTAATATCCCATTATTACGCATAACCAGTCATCGATTTACAAACTTAATTGCATCCCCTTATAGCTTTAAAAAAAGAAAAATAACCCTCTTAGACGCACACACCAAAGTAATCGATCGTAACTGAACAATCCAGTTCATAACCAGAACACACCAACCGCATCTAAAGAGAAAGAACCCCCTCTTTTTACTCACTTTATAAAGCTCTCGCTCTAAAACGATCCCTCAGGACTAGAAGCGCAAGCTCTTACCTATAGCAAAAAATAATAAAAAAAAAAAAAAAATAAAAGTACGGGTTGACTACGAAAAAATATACGAGCCATGCGCGCGTGGCACTTGCATTACCATAAGCGCGAGAGCTTGAGGCTAAGGAGAAAACAAGCGAGGTATAGAGACGAAAAATATTCTTCGCTTGCTATGTATGTATGTAGGTAAGTTTATATATATATATATATATATATATATATATATATATATA
>JAPYZE010002890.1:0-14645 GCA_030522805.1 Leptomastidea abnormis | reverse complement strand
TTCGTTCAAAGTGTTTTTCTTCCAGAAAAATTTTTAAAAAATTTTTTTTTCGCGCAAATTTTTTCTATCTGCTCCTATTCTTTTCACCCGTCGATATATGCTTGAAAATAATATTCGATGTATCAGTAAAATGAATTTATATAGCATCTTCATTTTATTTATGAAATAATAAATATTCATTAATATTATACATTTTTTTTTAAAATAAAATAAAATAAAATGATGAAAATAGTATGATTATCTCAACCCATCTAAAATCAAAATATAAGTCTCATCATCAATCAAATTAACCAATCAATCAATATTCTATCTTTCCAAACAAAACAACCAATACCACTATACCTTACCTCGCATCTACGTAAATTCAAATCTCTAAAATTATCGCTTACGTCTTTTAATCCTTTTTTTTTTATCAAATTTTAGTTGCAGATCGATTCGGTGGCTATGATGAACGTCAAGCACGTATGTCTTTACATACGGAATCCCCACGTGCCAAAATTCGCAGAGAAGAAATACTACGTAGTATCTTGGCAGCGAGAAGACGTAAGGTTCTACGTCAACGCGCTACAGCTGAAGGTGTGATGTTGGCCTCGGGACCACCACCTTCCTCAAATCGTCGCAACTCCTTACGTCGCAAGACCCTTACACGTGAACATCCACCGTCTACTAGTGATCTGTTTGAGATGCAGGAATCACAGAATGGACTTTATGTGACTGTACCGGAACAGCAAGCTTCAAATGATACTCAGATTGTTATTGAAACCCTTGCTGCTGGTACTACTGGAAGGTAAGTGCTTTACAATATTCATACAAGGGACTTTTTATTTTTTAATCTAGAGTCACATACACGTGCAAGCTAATTGTATGGGCCTTAGGTTGTGAGAATATTGTATCATCGGTTTTCCCTCTATCACGAGTATGCAAATCCAATAGAGTGTACCCCGATAACATACGCTTTATGATTTATTCAATATGTAGGTACACGAGTATGTGACCCAGTTTCTGTAATATTTTGTATTCTCGATGAAGCGTAACCCCTTGCCAAAAATTCAAAACTTCTCATACACCCCCCTTCCTTTCTATCCCTGTCATATCCAACGAAAAATATCGAACTTCATATTCCCACAATACCATATGAAAATCGTGACCAAAAAAGGGTTAAAAAAATCGTGACCAAAAAACATAAAAATATTACTCATAATGTACTTATACCAACAACAACAACAACAACAACAACAGTAATAGTACTAATGTCAGCAGGCGCAATGGTACAAATCAATCGAAATCATATCACCGTGGTGGTACCAGTAGCGGTAGTAGCAGTAGCAATGCCAACAGTGCTACAGTTAATTCAGCTGAACATCGCGGTAAAAAGATCGTGGCGATGCCCGACTCTTTGTACAATCACTTTAATCCAGTCGAGAGCAACATCCCCATTGAGGACATGTCCCAGTTTTTGTATTTCGGTCAGAAGCTGCGTGGAACCGGTATGTATATATGCATATATATAAACATACAACACACACATTCACATATTCCAGCTCTCGTTTTCTCTCTTATTCGTTTATCACTTCTATATTATCCTTCTTCCTTTCCTCCAACCTTTTATTTTTTCTTTTCGAAAGTCTCGTCTCACCCACCCGCGTACGGCTTATCTCTCTCAGACATTTTATTTTATTTTATCCTGTTTCGACGATGACTACTACTATATGTATAACAACTTTAAAAAAAAAAGGGGGGAACTTAAACTTTTTGGGCCAAAATCACTTTCTACCAATTCTCTTCTGCAACGGTAATGCATTATCTTTGTACCGGGTGACGTGTTTCTCTTTCTCTTTTCCCTTTTATTTTTTTTTTCTTTTCTCCCTCTCTCGATAATACTGTAAGTTATATACGCCGAAAGTTTTACTTTCCGTTCCAATTCACCTTCGTTATATATGTATTTCGTGTATTTCAATTCCCTTTCTTAACTTTAAATAAGCCCATCTTTACAAAGTTTCTCTCTTTTCACGTTTCACTAAATATCGATAATTAACCTTTCTACTTCAAAAATATATAAGACAAGCATTTAAAAAAAAAAAAAAAAAAAGAAAAACACACGGTTCACTTTAATCTTTTACGGCTCAATTAACAAGTCCAACCAAAGTAATTCCACACAAACCTCATAAAAAAAAACATTCATTTCCAATGTCAATTATCATGGGTCTACTAAACCATCTCGAATTTTTCTGTTTTTCCGGTATTAAAACAAAATAATAAAGGCATGGGCAAGGACAGTTCACCAGCAAGTCCATCGCCAAATAAATTATTACCAGGTTTCGAGGACATAATCGACGAGGAAATGAACAGTGTCGATCGTAATTCTGGTCCTGGTAAATCAACTAAAATGCGAACTACAAGTATCCGCGAACGTACGACTAAACCATCCTGTCCAGATAAGGAAGTTGAAGCTCGACGTAATAGCATCAATGATACTAACATCGAAAAAAACTTTAGTAACGATGCTGCACCGTCGAATCTAAGTCTACGAATTGTTGTCACTGAAGCACCAAGTACTACATCGACGACGGTTGCAAGCACAAGTTCGGAATCATCTGGTGCTGTACAGGGAAGTTCGTCTTCCGTGACGACTATGTCTGTTCCCACGACTGCTGTTGATGAAACTTTCAAATTTACCGCAACGGGCGAGGTATGTTTTGATTGCTTTACTTTTTTTGTTTTTTTTGTTTATTGATTTTGTGCGGCTCGTTGGAATTCTATAATGTACATAAGACCTTTTTTTTTCTTCTTGTCGATTCTATACGGGTGAAATGTATTTTTCGATTAACTTTTTTATGAATCAAGTTTTCAACCGATATACTTATTTATAAGAAGTGTAAAATCAATATTTTAAAGTATAATCTAGAAAAAAAAAATTTCCATCATCACAATTAATCTTATATAAAGCAAGAACGTTTGTTTAAATCGCATAAAAGTATAAAACAACAATCGAACAATCAATATAAAATATTCAACAATATATATCTATTCTAAACAATCTTAACGATTGCTAAAAGCGAGGAGAAACTAATCAGGAGCAGCGTCAGCAGCAACATCGACCCCAACAGCAAGCTGCAGCAGCAGCAACAGGAGCGCAGTCGCTGCACGTGAGCGAGCAACAGCAGCAGCAACAGCCACGGCAGCGGTCGACGTTGCGCAACTCGGCGCAGCACGTCGTTGGCGCAGAGACCGGTGGAGGAGCGATCACCTCGTATTCCCTACCGGCCGCCCCGTTGCTGCGGCCGCAGCTCAGTGCCGGCGCGACCGTCGAGCAGACCGTTCCCGCTCAGTCCGCCGCGAGCGCTACGCGATCCACTCAGATAGCCCCTGCTACTTCTACTTCTGCTGCTGCTGCCACTGCTACCAGTAACGTTGTAGCTTCCACCGCTAACGCAGCAGCTGCAGCGCAGCTACCGCAACAGCAGCCAGGCTTCACCATCAGGTGGACTGACCCGAGGCCTGCAAGCGCGGCCAGTAAGAGGCGCAGGCTCGCTGCAGCAGCAGCCGCGGCAGCAGGCAGGCGCCGGGACAAATCCGCACGTACCATGGACGCGGAACAGCAGCAGTCGGCCAACGACGAGTCCACGGCGAAGCTCCTCGTCGTTCCCACCACTGAGCAGCTGATTACTCCTCCACCTGCGAGTACCTCATCCACGACTGTGACGCCGATCACCTCCAGTGCTAGTAGTACAAGTACCGAGGCCACGAGTAGTACCATGAGTGCGAGTACCAGTAGCACGTCGACGACAACCGAGGCTCCGGAGAATCCGGAAGTGACCACGGAAGGCGAGACAGTTGCCACAACGCTTACCAGGATGCTGGATCCTTCGGAAGTCCAAAAAATGTACAGGTCAGGTAGTAGTAGTACGACTTCCACAACCACAACGACGACACCAACACCATCCACGAGTCCAGCTCCGCAAACCGAGTTGACCGAGGAGATCACAGAAACGACGCTTCTTGGTACGACTAGCACTGGCTCCTCGGTCTTATCGTCATCGACCAGCATGACAAGCGAGACAAGTACAGCAACGACGACAACGACTACGGGAACGTCAAAGCCTCCGGAAAGATCGGCAGAGGCACGTGCGCGCAATTTAGGCGACAAGGCCAAGGACGACGTGCTGCCGATCGAACAGCTCTACAACACCTCGAACATGTTCAATTCCAGCGAGATGTCAAGCACGACCGGTGCAACGACAACCGCGACGATAAGTAGCAGTACGACAATCTTGCCGATTTCATCTTTAACGTCAACGACGACGACGACTACAGCTTTACCGATCGAAGAACCGACGGTACCGATCGCTACGTCGACGAGCGTTGAGCCGACGACAGAAGCTGAGCCAACGACCCCATCCACGCCAAAAACAACAAGCACGTCGACAACTACTACTGCTACTACTACTACTACTACTACTACATCTACGACACCTGCTCCAACGAGTACAACAACCAGACCTTCAACGAGTACGCGAGTAAAACAGGAGCGACAGAGCACGACTAACGCACCCAGGCCAGCGACCTCGACGATCGGCCAAAGAAACGGTAGTAGTAGTAGCAGTAGCAATAGCAGCAGCAATAATCGTACGGGACAAGCTAGGCCCAACAACAGGCGCGAGTTCCCGGACGAGTTCAACGGCTCGGGCTACTATCCGCTCGAGTTGGGCGGTCGTAACAACCGGACGTTCCTAGTACCTCCGCCGCCGGGCTTCGTGAGTTCGGTACATCATAATCCGCGCGAGCCAACAACGACGTTCGTTAACGTGAGTGAAGTGATATCCAGGCGTCACGACGCTGATGCCCTTGCTAGCCAAGAGACCGTCGCTATTGTCAGCTATATATTGGCGACTCTACTTGTTTTTCCGATTTTCGTTGGCGTTGTACTGATCTTGAGAAGACTGATACTTAGGAATCGTAAGGTGAGTACGTCGATTATCTATTTCTTTTTTCTTTTTTTTTTTTAATGATTATTTTTTTTTGTGTGGTTAGAGAGAGCCTTGATTTTGTATACCGATTATATCCTTGCTATGAAATTGGTCTAATGTTTATGTTGTTAGAGTCTGTTTTTGGGAAGTGTATATGAATGACCTTTTTTTTTGTGAGGTGTCTCGAGATAATGCATTTTTTTGCTTGATGATGGTTAGAGAGAAAAATAAGTATAAAAAAAGGATTGTATTGATCGAACGAGTGTTCTTTTCCTTGTTTCACCGCGATAACAATGAAGTTTTTTTTTTGTGTTAATTTTATTTCAAGCTGGTAGAGATTTAGCAAAATAATTTTATCTGAAATTGATAACGTCATTGACGTGTGTTTAAGTAAAACCGCGAAGTATGACTGATATTCAGAAAAATCTGACATTGCTTTTTTTTTCTTTTTTGCATATTATGAGCTCTCTCGGGATTGTATGACATTCAAATGACATAATCGCGTTTGAGATTACGCAAAACTCAAGCGACGTAATTATTTTATCTATACCTGTATTACTCGAGTAAATATTTCAATTCTTAAATATTTCAATAGGATCGTAAACTTTTATTTTTATTATCCGAATTATAAAAGATTAAATAATCTTTTGGATTCTAAGAGTCTATTTTTTTTTTGGAAATGAATTCCGTATTAGGCATATATTAACTGAGGCATTAATTCATACTTGATATAAATTCACACGATTCTTTATCCTTTAAAAAAATTTATATATGGATTTACTGTGTGTATAGGTATAAACTTGACTAGAATTTCTTAGAGTTCAGTAAAACTTGTTCATTGATCGTAGCGTGAATAGTAGGCTTTTCCAGACACTTTATTTGACTTTTAATCAGATTGGCATTTGAATATGTAATTGTGTACATATTTATTCATTCAATAGCTATACATTTATGCAAGGAAGTTATTTACAAAATAAAAAAAAAATGCAAACATTCTAAAATTAAATTTAAAACAAATAAATTTTATTACCTTTACTCGTAATTAACAATAAAAATCATCTTTTTTTGTAAGTCTTGCATTAAAAAAAAAAGGATTTGAAAAAAAAAGATAGAAGAAATCATAATATACCTGTTTCAAAACTCGTTCTTGAAACCAACACCTACAACACACCTATCAAAATTCAAATTTCGCGAACGTCTATTATTATAAAACATCTTCAGCGATATACGACAACTCATGCAATTTTGAATCTTTAAATAATAAAAAAAAGAAAATTCTTCTTCTTCTCACACACAAGTTCTTCAAATGTATACACGTACACACATACAGACATATAACAAGAAAAGTCTCAAATAACCACAGAGCCAAGAGAGTAGAGAATATAAACCGTGAGTTAATCGGGCCAGAGAGCGTTCTTGCAGTAAGTAGCAGCAGCAGAAGCAAAAAAAAACTCTTTAACTTGACCCAGTCAAGTTTGCAGCAGCAGCAAGCCCCAGATAAATCTTTAGTGACTCTCTCGATTACACCGTAGCCCGACCTTTTGCAGTGTAGACTCCATGACAATGCGCACAGAAGACAAACAGAAAAAGAAAACGAGAAAGAAAGCTAATTAGCGTCAAGTAGACCCTGATTCTCGCCTCTTCTCTCTCTCTCTCTCTCTTTCTTGATTTTTATTTGCTTCCCGATTTATTTGGTACACATGTAAAACTCAGAGAGCACACGTACTTATACAACAAAAACAACAACGACGACGACGATAAAGAGAAGGAGTTTGCTTTTCACATGACAGTAAGCTTTAAGGATTGATGAATCACGCGTACGTAAAAAAAAAGAGACACGCGGCAGCAACACATACATACATACATACATTCTTTTCGATTCGCATTGGAGGTGCGCTGATCACGCTCTCGTTTTTTTTTTTATCATATTTTTTTCTCCTTGTTCATCGCGAGCTGTGTATTATTTTCCTCTTTTTTTTTTACTCTCACTTATACTCATATCCTCAGCTCTCATACACACCACTTGTTGTTTTTTTTCTTTCTTGCCGCACAGCGCGAGGTGTACATAAAAAATGTGTTTCTCGCGCGCGAGCGTCCGTCTCTTTTTCTCATTTATGCTGTATGTGTGTGTGTGTGTATATATATGACGGTGCTGAATAAGGCTCCATCAGAAACTATTATGTGTCGGCGTTTCTTTTTTAATGCCAAGTATTATATGAGTAGTAGGTGGACGAGCAGGTGTTAATTCGTCTTATATTATATCTATATATTATATACGAGAGAGACGCTTATGAGATGTGAGCACGGAACACAAGATTTTATATACTTGTGTTTTAAAATTAAGCCAAGCTTTAAATATACCTATATGAGAAAGGCTATTATGATACAATACGTATATAAAATTCGAAAGTGCAATAAAATTACAGTCCATTGTTGTAATTAACGTTAAAGAGAGTATTGGTAGCTTTTATATTACTACTATACCCACACTGCTACATATTATGTTGCGTAAGAACATAATCGGATTTTTGTAAGGGTATTATCGAATTTTCGAGCTTTATCAAGCAATTCGATCTAAAAAATCATTTTTTACTAAAATTATATTATTGCATAGGATATAAAAATGGAATATAGTAAAATAAAATAAACAACGATTAATATTGATAAATATTTAAATGTATATATCGTCACGACCGATACATAAAAACCCATTAAATTCACATTATTTACACTCTTATATAGCTGGTTTAAAAATAAAACAGACGAATATTCTTTCTCTCTCTCTAGGCTCTTTTTTAACATGGGCTCGGAAATATGATTCCAGTTTAAGCGGTGTAGATTGTATATTATATATTCAACTCTCGGCAAAGGCATTTAAGTCAAAAATTACAATCGCCCTGTTCGGTATTATAATAATTACACGATTATAATTCACATAAAATCCTCCAACTCTCTCTTTCATAGTCATCGTATAACACACATCCACACAAATATATACATTAACATTTAGTATATCCCTTTGTACCCCTTGTATATATCAGCTCAGTCTCTCTCGCCTAAAATCCATCGCGCATAATATTATACTTATGTATTATAGTCCTCGTGTTTCATATGTATACATACAACGTTTTCTGCATCATGTACCTATATACCTATATACCTACACCTATAAACTTTTTCCTCGCACCCTTTTGTATATTGTGTCGGCATTTGAATCTTTTGTAAAACTCTCCTTCAAAAACGTGCTGCTTCCCCTCTTTCTTTTCCTCTCTCTCTCTCTCTCTCTCTCTCTCTTTCTCTCTTGCGACGTCTAATTTATGCCCCCACCGATTTTACGAGCCAAGCCGATCGTTCTCCCGCATATAAGGCAAAAAGAAAGGGCCCGCACGAGAAAAAAAAAGGGAACTTAAAAAAGACACAGAGAGTGAGAAAGAGAGAGAGACAGAGAAGTCGTTCTCCAAATTCTATCCGCCAAGCCATCCAGCATATATACCTTCTTTTCATTTTTTTTTCTTCTTCTTTACTGGTCTCGAATAGCGTCGTTCGTTTCGGTGTGCCGCGAGTAATTTTTTTTCTCTTCCTTATGTGAGGGAGGGTTGCGGTTTGCAAAGAAAGATATATACAAAGGGCCGGACATGAGGCGGCAATCGGTTTATCGTATATCAGGAGAGAGAGAAAGATACCGAGTCAGAATTTGAAATTTAGATGCCGAGTGGTGGTATGTCTGTCTTTCTTTCGTTTGCTGATCTTAATCGAGGACCTCGTATCTTAACTCGTGAAAGAATGAAAGAGAGATATTTGAAATTTGAATTATATCGACGGGTTTTCTGCGACTTAGTGATTTGTCACTGACAACCTATAGAGAAAAGGTTATTGAAACCTTTGTATATAAACATGTTTTTCATAATTGCATTTGAATATTTAATTACAAAAAAAAAGAGATGAAAATAAGAAGAAAAAAACTGGTCTGACAGGTTACGGCACTGATCTACTTACGCACGTATACAGATATATACTTTACATTGAAACTTTGCAAACTTTGACCGCATTTTTTAAAAACTTTCCCGGAACTCGAAACGCTCGCATTTTTTTTTTATTTATGTTTTTTAAATTTTTATGTTCTTATCGGCATAAAATAAAATAAAAAAGTTATAAAAATAATTTTCCTTTTAAACGAGTAAACACTTCTTAATAACTATATTTTCAGTTTAATTAACTCGCATTAACGCTTTTATATCCATAAATTTTTTTCTTTCATTTTTTTTTCTTTTCTGCTTATCTTTACTCAACTACCAACAAAAAATTGTATTCACGCTGCTGTTTATTTTCTTACAAACATCTTTAATCACACAACTTTAATACATCCATCACATCTCATTCCACAATTACCTTGTCCCACCAAATAAAAACAAAAAAAAAAAAAAAAAAATCAACAATTTTCAAACACAAACAGACAAGCTCATCCAAAATATAATTCAACCTCCTATTAAATAATCCACACTTGTCATTGCATAACACATAAATACAACAGTCTCTCTCTCCCTCATTCTCTCTCTTCTCAAACATTACATTTCAACCACTACTTATATTATACTCTCTACAGCGCATAACATATAGCACATACACATACACATTTGTCGCACATAACTAAAATTATTTCGTTCCGTCAAACGGAAGCACATATACCTACAACAACTCCGTTCGTGCGTCTCTTGAATTTTCCTTTTCTTTTCTTTTTTTTTTACGATCAGCCGCTGCAAAATAGCTTTTGCCTTCCTCGGTTTTATATGCACCTTTGCACGCGTGTCGATCGATTTTCCGCATGCCTTGACTTTCTTATATATACATACATACATACACATACGCTATATCACCAAAGAGGTGTGTCGAGAATCACTGCTGTTGCTGCAATGACCGGAAAGTTCGACGTCCGTGTTAAGCTCTCCTTTCTTCCTTATTTGTACATATACATACAAGCATATTTTTTCTTCTTTTTACCAGAGTCATGAAAAAAAAAAATTAATGATAATAATAATACTTGCTTGTATGAGTATATATACAGGCTTTGATGTCCTTCGCTTTTCATTAATGACTTAAATTTAACGGCTGACAGGCGGATTTTCTCAAAAATGTGCTTGATAAGCCGCATATAAGAGGCCCCGAGCTAGAAACATTAATCTATACAACAGCCATCAAAATTTGGAACATGAGTAAACATATATATTATATTGAGAGGTTCGGAAAAACATTAAAGGTGACATGTTCACTTTTATATCCATTCGTTCGTTCGTTCGCGCAAAGAATGTGCTCGTTCCATTTTCCAAAGAATGTTATCTCCGAAGGAGACACATATTATACACACAGAGACAATTTCAAAAGTTATATTATTCAAAATCGACTTTTATCGTATACTCTCGTCGCGTTCCATATATATTTTTTTTTAATTTTTCCATCACGCTTTGCACATAAGTACATACACTGTATAGTATATAGTACAAAAAAATAAAAAGTTGAACTTGCGCAAACAGGGAAAATTAAATTAAAAAGAGCTGTGTTGGCGGAAGAATAAAGAAACAATCGTTATACATACACATAGGTGTGTGTGTGTGTGTGTGTGTGTGTGTGTGTGTGTGTGTGTGAGTGTGTGTGTGTGTGTGTGTATATTATATATACCGAGCGCGAGTAAGCACGTGGCTACCGATTAAACGCGTGATCGCTTGGAATGTACATAATACTATCGTTTTATTTTTTTTTATTCCGCGCGCGCTTACGTTCACATTTAATATATCGTTCACCACTTGAGGTAAAAGTACAGCAGAGTGCTTTAGCGATTTTGCTTTAAATGCTATATAAGGGATGAGTGGCATGTAAATGTACATACATTGTATATTATATGCGTTTATAGATTTTTCGGTTACGTGGCATATTATAGTATATGAGTAGTATCGGCATTCAAGCGCAATTGCGCGTAAAATCGTGTATGTCTGTATTCCTAAATGTATCGGTCAAACGATTACAGCGTATAAGAAGTGAAAAAAAAAACATTTCTTCTCTTTTCCGCGTAAAAGTTTGTTTCAATTTTTTTGATCGTTCATAAGTTTTGTCGATGCATTTACTTGGATCACTGAACTTTATCATCATCATCATCATCAGAAAGCGTAACTACTGTGTATCATTCATGTGTGTCCAGTTCTCCAACCTCCGGTAGTAGTTTAACACCAGCATCGTAATCATATAGTAGATGTTTGTGGCATATAATATGGTATCGATAACTAAAAGTGAACGTTTATTACTTATATGCGAAAGAGAAAGAAAGAAAAAAAGTTGACTTTGCGCGACAACCGAGCAACTAAGAGGTTCTTTTAAAAACTCGCACCTGCGTACGTATGTATGTATGTATAAATATATACACGTAGCGAACCCAGAATATTAAATATCCATTTTGCACTGGATGCTAATGAAATTCAAGCTGCTATTCGAATTACACAAAGAAACCCCTTTTCTTGCGCATATACATACATGCATATATATCCATCACAAGCTCAAAACCGTTTACACCAAGTATACTACTCTTTTTCTATATCTCTCAACTCTCAAAGCGTTATCAACCCGTGAAAAGCATTTACAACCAACTATATCTCAAGCAAAAAGTCAGAGACAAATAATATATTTATATTCCGGATGTTATGAGGGATGTGGGAGAAATAAAGCTGTACATAGGGTATACGAAATCAACTCTTTATATCCCTTTATAACACAAAAGAATCCCCAGGACTTAATGTGACTCTGTAAATATATATGTATGTATGTTGGTTCTGTTGTACAAGCAGGTGCTGGAGGAATCGGACACGTCGTCCGAGATAAGCTGCAGGAAGGATGTGCTCAATCTCGAAAAGGGAGACTTCAAAATGCCCATAGAAAAGACTATCACGAAATTACCAAGGATACAACATCTTGTAAGTTATTGCATTCTTATATTTTTTCCCACACTCTTTATTTATCTATATTCTGATAGCTTATGTTTGTTTTCTATTTTTTTTTTGTTTGTATCATAGCTGTATACTTATTTCTATGCTCTTAATAGCTTTTTGACGTTTAAACAATATAAATACGTGTTAATAACATTAATTTAACGACCATTTGCGATTTAATGTTTTTCTACGAGTTATATGACGCGTGCTATTTTCTACATTTACCTCATTCCTGTTTTTTTTTTATTTATTTATTTTTTTTAAACGAATCGCTTTTAAAGTTTATCTCGTTAACCTAGAAAAGATAAAATAAGTATATGCATATGGATTAGGTATATGCCTTACGTAAATTTTGTCGACCAAGTTTCTTATATTATACTCGTTGACAAAGTTTCACTTTAAGTGAGAAGCAAACTTAAAGCTAGATTAAATCCTTTACCAAGGGGGGAAAAACATTTACAAATGTAACTATTAGCTCAGTGGATGGGAGATACGTGACTCTCGAGACTTTTTATCGACTCTCGTATTCTAATTTATTCATCGAGTGAAAGAAAAAAAATAAATAAAAAAAATTGATAAAACACGTGTGTGCAATTGCAGTGTCACGAGACGGAAAAGCCAGCACCACCGGCTTCGCAAGAGTCGCGTTGGGAGTTTCCCCGTGATAAACTTAGACTACAGACTGTCCTTGGAGAAGGGAACTTTGGTCAGGTGAGTTAAATACAACAAACTTTATAAAAACTATTTACCTTATATACTTTTTTTTTTGCCTGTTTTATATTTCTTTATATCTATACTTGTGGTTACGAAATTTTTTTGATGATACATAAAATAGATGAAAAACGGTTGATCAAAGATATTTTTCTTAAAGGAAGTTGTTTAAAATTACGAGCGATATAATTTAATATAAGTAATGGCTTTGGTAATAAGCTGAAAGCATAAAAAAGAAATCGTCGAATTTCTGTGTGAACGTTTAATTTTCGATGAAAAATTCATATTAAATGAAGCGTTTAGAATTTTATAAAGTTGTGATGAGTTTTTTTTTTTTTTCTTATTTCTTATTAGAGAAAAAAAGAAATAACTATAATTTATGCGAGATTGTGATTAAGTTTAAGTTAAACAGTTTACATACTAATCTATTTTTTTTTCTTCAACTATATCGTCAAATGTACCTACCTGTGCTCAGTAAATTTATAACGTTGTTTAATGAGTTCAGTCAATCGTTAAACGTTAAAATAAAAATTTTTTTTCTTTAAAGACAATTAACGTTTTTACACAACTTCCATAATACACACGTGTTTCTCTAAACATCACTACTAAAATCATTAAAATCCCATATAACCAATAGCCTCGACCTCGAATTTTATTTCCAATTTCAAAATTTATCTTACGCTCAATTTCAAAAATGTTCAGGTTTGGAAAGCGGAAGCAGATGACCTGACGGGTCACCAGGGCACGACGCGACTTGTAGCAGTGAAAACAGTAAAGGAGGGCGCCTCGGATCGAGAAAAGGAGGACCTCGTACGTGAGCTTGAAATCATGCAGAAGGTTGGCAGTCATCCCAACGTCGTCACGCTGCTTGGATGCTGTACGGAACAGGGTGAGTCATGCAGACCGGCTTTTTTTTGAGCCTGTCCTCTTTCTTTATGTGTTTTGCTTCAATTTTTTTTTTTATTGACTGTCTGGAGTTATAGAAGTATAAGCTGGACGATGATTTCGAGGCTGGTGTAAAACGTTAGTTTTTCGATTTTAAAAATCGTATTTCATGACAAAATAATTTTAGACAAAATAATTTTATTTGTAATTAGGATCATGTTCATTGATTACTGATAAGCCATCGAAAAATTCTTACAAATGAATAAAATATTAATCACATACTTTAAACGAAACGTAATAAAGAAAGTTACATTATTTTATTTTTTCTCTAAAGATGACTTAATCATCATTAATTATGAATATTATTTACGGAAATCGATTAATATACAAAACAGCTCTATTAAATCGTAAAAGTAAGTAGTAACAGCCAAGACAGGTACGGCAAAGAATTCAAATATATACCCCCATCAAAATATCCCTCCACACATTATATCTAAAAAAAATCGAAAAAAAAAAGCAAGAAAACCATAAATCTACCATTCGACACCGGAAGATTTTCCAGAACCTTTATAAAAAAACAAACAGCCTCATTGCTGCTACATTAAAATATAACCCAATAACCCTCCCCCCTTTCCTTACTCTCAATGTACACATACATACACTCAGATAATCGAGCAATCAAGTTTCACCAGCGTACGTATCTTCATCGGAAACACACTATATACTATATGGTCTCACGCACATACATACATACATACAAACATACATACGTACATACGCAGCAGCAGCCTGGAATTTACGGTCTGCTTGAGACATCAAAACTCGATACAAACGAGCTAAGGTGCGCGTTAGCGTACGTATAACGTACACATAGATACATATACCTACCGAAGAAGCAGCCGCCGGGGTATAGATATACATACATATACATATACGTACGTACGTACATACGAGAGATAAAGAGAGCTCGCGAATATGCGGGGGCTGTTGGAATAGGTGCCGAGATATAGGGGGTATATATCGCTGCCTCGGAAGAAGAAGGGCACAACTCAGAATATAGCGATAAAGACATAGCCCTAAAATTATTAAGAAGAAAGGCACAACATCAAAA